>VZRQ01006438.1:775634-925042 GCA_013397975.1 Machaerirhynchus nigripectus | reverse complement strand
AGAAGGGAGGAGGAGGAGGAGGCAAGGCAACACTCTGGCAGTCGGCCAAGAGAGCCACACAGATTATTGCATACGCACGGCACCGCCGGGCCAAGGCGGCCTTTAACCCTTTGCGGGCCGCCGCGCGCTGCCCGGGGGCGGGGAGGGGGGCTGGGGGCTCGCCTCGACACTTACCTCCTCCTTCCCCTTGTAACACTTCAAAGGCCAGGCTGGCTCTCTACGGTGGGATTAATCCCTGCGCACGCCAATGTTCCAGAGAAGTCTCCGCTCCTGTAGAAGGCTGCGTCGCGGGGCTCTCAAATCACTTTGCAGGCGGAAAGAAATGAGATGGGGAGGGGAAAATGAAAAAAAAAAAAACAACCCCAAACCTATATTGTTTAAGGGGGAAGAAACAGCTAGCGACTCGTGCTGTCCTTCAGAAATGGCAGAGAATGCTGGTTTAAAGGATGCATGAAAATCGGTTGCTCAGTCAAGGCTGGTCTGTCTCTCTAAGGGAGGAAATAAAACTGTGCTGGAAACCAGGGAATGCTCTGAAGCAGGCTCTGCGAGAGTCAGAAGAGGGTGATTTTATTTAAGATGCCATATTGCATTTCGCTGTGGAGAACTGTGAAGTGATTTAGAGCAAGAGCCTGCATCCCACTCCCTTTTTCTGAATTAGTTTTATTTATCCGGATCCTTGGCATATGCTTGAGTTGCTTTGTAGAAAGTACCTTCCACTTCATTCAGACCAAAGAGGCTCTGACTCATACCGTTACTGAACTACAAGACAGGCAGGGCTGAACCACGCATGTTTGGGTACTAACTCCCTCTGGATTCCTCAGCACTGGTTTCATCAAAGATCCCTTTGCATCTCTCCCAGTTGTATGCAGACCACTGTGAGCCTCTCCCGAACTTGCCCCCACCCCCCACCAACTATGGCAACTTACTCTTCCCTGGCACTCCAGCGTCAGTGTGTTACTCTCTTACTTCCCTCAACGCCGGTGCCTGCAAGTGCCGTAAACTGCAGTGATGGGCAAATAACAAGCACAGATGCAGAACAGAGACCAGAGAAAATATCCTCCTTCTGGAATGTCTCAGCCTGGTCTTCACGTTAAAAAAATTTTAAAACCAAAACAAACAAACCCCTCATAGCCCCAAAAATCAACTTACCAAGCTAGGTACAACTTAGAGAAATCAAACAAATTACAAAAGCAATGAAGGGAATGAAAGCAGCCAAAGGATAGGGGGATGGTATGCTTGCATGCAACCTGACAGTGGTCCCTAAGAAGCCATTCACTCTCTGCTTTGGCATCAGGAAGAGAAGTAGAGCACAGAGAAGGTCTCTCCCCACCCCAAGGACATTGCAAAAAATTGTTGCATAAATACCAAGGGCTGTTACACGCCAGCTCCAAGGAGCTGGACACTGTGGGGTCCGAGGCCTCAGAAAGGCCTGAGATGTGTGTTCCAGGTAACATGGCCATCCAGATCAGGCTGTTTATTGCAGCTTGTACCAATCTGCCATGACAATAAGCTCCAAGGTACCAGGTTTCTAGCAGGTATACCTCCTATGTGTCCGCTATATATTAGCATTGAGTTTTAGCTGCAAATTAAATCTAGCATTAGAGTCTAGATGCCAAGTACCTTAGGACTCAGCCTGCCGTTATGCAGATCAGCAAAGTAGTCCCTTCTATAAAGGACTGTACTAGCTCACTGTAATTGCTAAAGAACGTAGTAATAACATTGTAAGCTGCAGTGTTCTGGATTTAGAGTTGATACTGTAATACAGACTAGCTTTATGAAACATAAGGGTCTTTCACCACAGCACCTCCTGTATCTTTAGTTTGGGTTCACTATGAAAATCAACATGATCTTCTGTTCTAGCAGTGATATGGAGACAGAAGCAGCAACAGGCCAAGATATCTGGACAAACATGCCACTCAGCACTATGAGTGAATCTACAGCAGCAAAGCAGATAGCAGAAGTACATTCACCCAGCTAATGTAAAGTTCATTGATTTAATAAAAGGAACCAAGGGAAAGAGACAAAGACTGGAGATTACTGAAAATCAAGTGAAAGCCCTGGAGAAACTGAAAACCCATCATCAAGGTTCAATTCAGAGTACAAGGCATTCTGTCTGCCACCCTTTTTATTCCAGTAGTACAGAGTGTTACCTCAGGAGAAAGGAATCTTTCCTTCTCAAACATTCACCTTGCCAAGAGGTGTGGCACACACAGAGAAAGAGAAGCCACATTCATGCCGAAGCAAGCTTTGGGCAACTTTCCCTTCTGCAGCAGGCTCATGTAAGAGGCTTGTGTGTTCCTCCACTCTGTGGCTATGGTGTTTGCCTCAGTACTCTTGTTTTTTGCCACACTCCATGCTCTAGGCTTTTACATCTTTGTCTGTGTTTCTGCTTCAGAGCAGAAAAGAGACCCACAAAATGTAAATCCATTGTAAATTAAAGCAATAGTGCTTTACTGAGCCAGCAGGCACTTAACCCGTGGCTCTGGGAAGTGCCACAACTGCCACCAGCCATGTCAGGTTCATGAGCCACTGCCACCTCCGTTCTGACTTGATACATGTTGGTTGCATTAACAGACGAGAGATGAGGGGACTATGCCTCTACGAACATGGCCTAACACACAGGATATACAACCATGTCACAAGACATCCTTGAGCCTCTGTAGCTCCCCTGCCAAGGGCCTACACTGGGCCTCAGTATATTCCCTCCACAAGGGATTTCACAAAACAGCAAGGTGATGATGAAGGCAAGTGAGTGGGACACAAGAACCCACATAGACCCAAGCATTTTTATTTACTGCTGGTGATGTGCTGAAACTGATAGGACTCCTAGGAGAATATAGTACTGACCAAAAGACATTAAAAATTTGACATGCAAGATGCACACTGTCTAGCACAAATTGTTTTTCAATTCACTAGTTGTAATGTGCCATCTACACAGCATGTTTTATACAATTAATAGTACTTTAAAAATGGGAGAATAAGAGGCATAATAAGTTGGATTTTTTTTTTTTGTAAAACAGTAGCATTCAGGGAAATGCAGTGATTGACAGTGGATTGAGTGTGAAAAGTAATATCACAGTTATTGATCGTTACAGTTCAAGTCTTCAATCCGTCATAAAATGACATTGTTGGTCTCATTACAGCCTCTAGTGGACAGTAGAAATCCACCTCACAGACCTGTCATAACATTTGCTCAAATGACAAGCATTATGAAGGCAGAGGTTACTCCGAGAGAACATGAACATACAGTTCATTTTATCCACCAGCAAAAACGATTTTTGAATACAATCAAAGGTTTGCTGTCATTGCTCGTAAGGTTCCTCACTTTACTAAACAGGTATTAGCACTGGCTTGTAAATAAACAGAGAACTTCTGCTATTCATTTCAGCTTCTGACAGTTTTCATAAAACTAAATTCATCTCAAATATTTTTGTAACAGAAAATATTGGTTGCCATGTTTTTGGCTTAAGTAAGATGTTTTTAATCCAACTCAGAATCCGCCGACTGTCCAATCCACCTCCTATCTATTTATAGCCCTCTCACATTCAGATAATTTTTGCTAATGCAGTTATTTTCATTATTATTTCAGACATATGCAGCTGATTTAAGGTGTTTTAACAGCTTTAACAAATGAGAAACTATAATTTGGATTACAGCTGGCTAATTAAGGTATGCTTTCTTCAGGAAAGTTAAAAATATA
Source organism: Machaerirhynchus nigripectus (assembly GCA_013397975.1). Lineage (NCBI taxonomy): Eukaryota > Metazoa > Chordata > Aves > Passeriformes > Dicruridae > Machaerirhynchus > Machaerirhynchus nigripectus. The sequence continues at coordinate 921,342 of VZRQ01006438.1, read as the reverse complement.
CAGGATCTGAACAATAATGTGTTTGGACTATATTCTTCACGTGCCACTTGTGTGAATGTTACAAAATATGACTAATGTCTTTAATTTTTGTGTATTCACTTAGAAATGAGTGTATCTCCTGTCAAAACAGAGCTGTTGATGATGTTCTCCAGAACTCTGTGATTGTCTTCAGATGCAAGGAAATTAGATTGGTAGACACAGAGAGCCAATGCTGTCTCTTTAAAACCACAAGTATCTAATGCAAATTAACATTTAGTGAAAGGAGAGCGAAGCATTCATGAAAACCAAGCAAGTATGTAGTACTACACTGTGACTCAAAGAGAAAAATCTTACCGTCTAAAATGGTGGTCCTTTGCAAGTGAATTCAAAGGAAAGGCTGCCATTGAATTTTTTATTTTACCACACTGTGGCTAGGTAGGGGTTGTAGGGTGATGAAGAAATCATTATTTGTCATGCCTTACAGTTTAGGTAATGGGATATTTAGGTTAAAGAAATGTTTACCTTATCACTGTCTTGATTTTTTCAAAGAAGCAATCAAGTTCTCTTTAAATAACAACAGCTTCAATGGCTTTAAAATAACAATAGGTCCTTAGACGGTGATCTGAAATAAGATGCTGCCTTTTTGTTGTTGCTTTCTTAGAACTGGGCAAAGCAATTCATCGGGGAATTATGAAAACTTAACACTCTTCCAAAGTCTTAAAATCGAGTCTGATTTAGTCTTTTGGGTAAGAGGTCCGTCAGTTACAAGTCGCTGCTCAGAAGGGAAGACCAGTTAACCTGCCATGACCACACCAGGATGGACCACAGCCACAGTTAGCCCCAAGATACAAGCAGTGGAAAATAAAAGTGCTCAGCCCTTCTCTAGGGGTGCTTAACTGGTCTAGGCACCTATCACGTAAAACTGTTATGACCTGTTAGGTGCTTTATGGCCAGTTCTCCTCACCTGTCTGAGGTCTCAATCTGTGTCCTGGCCTCCATGCATCTCCCCTGACACTGCAGCTACTCATATGGCTGGTGTGAGCACAAGGGCCAAGCACAAATGAAAACTAAACTCTGTCTTATTCCTAGAAGTGATAATTTCATCTTGGGGTTAAAGTACACCAGCAAAGCACAGAAGGGAAGCTCTACTCTGCAGAAATCCTTTGTTTCCAGGGATGTCAAGGCACTGCAGTTAAAAAGGATTAACATTCAACCAACCTCAGGAGAATCTGCCAGCCACTGTCTGGTAGAGGGCTCTCAGGTGCTAGCAGGGAGCAGCCAGACACCACATGCCCTTGTAAGAGACACATGTTGTTCCGTCCCTTAAAATCATACCTGGTACAGAGACTTACCTGGGAGTTCACTTACCAGGCTTTTTTCTGTCTCTTAAGGGCATTATGGTCTAGACAGATTAGATTAGCATCTACTCTGTAAACACTTGGGGTTGGGAAATACCTCTTGACCTTTCTTAAAACATCTTACCTGCATATAAGGCAGTGTGGTTTCCAAAACCTGTTAGTCTCTCTGATCAATGCTATACAAGCTTTGATAAGTGCAATGAGTTTTTATGGGAGGAGGGGGATAGGCTAGAATGGTCTGGTTACCTGTTTGAACAGACATAGAAATTGAAAACGTGGATTTTTGACTCCTAAATCCTTTAATGGCTCCAACTGAGCTTTTCTGGTCTATTGAACAAATCCTTCCTACCTCATGGATCATTGACCTACCAGACCTCCAGAGCCACTGTGCTCAATCCTGCTGCCAAGTCTGCTCTTTTTGTTCACATGCTAAAAATCTTTATGTTTTGTTGAGAAAAGGTACAACTTATGAATGACAGCTATTTTCTACTTTTGCTGTCTCTACCTCTTCACAAAACACGATACACATGGGCCTTGGCCCCAAAGTTGTCATGCAAATTCAGAAGTCTGGTTTACCAAATTCATCCAATATGGGTAAGTTTGGGTTCATGCCTTGGTTTCAAGACAGTGAGAAATGCAAGCTGCTTAATGTTCAAGACCAAAGTTATTTTGTATCTATATTTTCTTCAAAAAGAAAACTAATAACTAATACAGTATTAACCAGATAGTAACAGTTCTAAAATACAGGCATCATTCACAAAAGAAAGAGATATATTTCTTTGTTTTCAAAAGGTATCACATAGCAAAAAACTGCAGTCACCTGATGCACAGGAATGAAGACTTTGAACGGTTCCTAAATATCAAACAAAAATTTAAATGGGATAATTTTGGTATGAAATAATTGCTATATCCCCTTACATTTGACTCATAGTTGGAAATTCACCAGGCAGAGATGGATAACAGGCATGACAGTGGACTGCCTGGAGGGTAGGAAGTCCTCAACCTGCAAGGCTTTGACCAACAACCTATGTGAGCATGATAAACACTTAACCTTCAATTTATCCAATTAAAAGCTGAGAGGGTATTTTTCATGTTTCTTTTGAAAGGTGACAGATATACACCCACAGCACCCTAAAACTCCATAGTTTAAAATAAAATGTCCTGGGAAAAGTGACAGGAGGCCCGAGGTAGGATATTACTTTAAATCAGAGTTATTTCAGCTTGTGCAGGCCATTTTATAACTAGACTGGCATCACCTTGACTTCTTACTGCACAGAGGCAGCACCTTTCACTCAGAGATCTGCCAGATCCTCATATTCTCTCTGTACCCTTCAGCAGAGGCCTCTCTACTAATGGCAATAAAGGTTCTCGTATTGACCGAGATGTCATATCATATCTCTCTCTTTCACCCTACCCAGTTTTTCCACAGAAGAGCTCCCATTTATGCCTGTCTTACTCAGCTTGATCTGTCCTCGGTCTGCTCTCATATCATCCTCATATGATATTATCAACTTACTTATATTTAAGGTAATGAAAGATACTCATTCAAAGCTCTAGAAGCCCTGAGACATAGCAATTACAGGCAAAACAAAATGAAGTGTGAAAGAAGTTTTATCAAAAGGAACTTACCTGGGCAACCGGTAGACCAGAAACACCTGTCTGCTGAAAGCCCATCTCTAGTCTTCTCCTTAAGTGGGTGGGTTTTTGCCTCAGGGCCTCTTCAAAGATCATAAAATTCAAACTCTTGTGAAGCGTAGATTCTATCATACGGATAGATTTGCTCATGCATGGACTGTTTTGTCATGGGGTCAAGTATAGTCAAGAGAATGGAGTAGACACCTGGAGGCAGGACCATCTCACGACCAGCTTTCCTACTCAAGAGACCCTAGCTCTGAAACATTGCTCACTAAAGAATTTTCACAGTTTATACTCTAATAGAATCATAGTATCATTAAGGTTGGAAAAGACTTTTAAAATCATCAATTCCAAATCATCAGTGCAGCACCACCACCATGTTCACCATGTCCTCAATGCCATAGCCATACATTTTTGGAACACTTTCCAGATATAGTGACTGCACCACATCCCTTGGCAGTCTGTTCCAATTCTTTCAACACTTTCTGTAAAAAAATCTTTCCTAATATCCAATTCTAACCTCCCCTGGTGCAACTTGAGGCCATTTCCTCTTGTCTTGGGAGACCTCTCATCTTCTTTGTGCAAGACGACATAAGAATGGCCACACAGTGGCTGTAGGACAACAGTGGTCATAAGCAAATGCCTAGGGAGACATGGGCATTATACACTACTTTCTCCACGTACTTTCCAGCCTTCCACTATTTTCAGCTTAAGGGACTTCCTGAGCAGAATGTGGTTTCTGCCCATTTAGTGACCCTCAATGGATTTATCTCCCAAGATTTGTACAGTCTTCTCCATCAGCATCTGTAAATTGTAAATATGTTCTAGGTCACATTGCACAGGCTGAGTCCCTGATGCAGGAAGAATCCCCTCATCCTGCCTGCTTCATTCAGTGTTCCTAGATCCTGCACTGAGACAGGGAATGGCCAGTCCTTACCCATACTCTCAATGCTACACAGATCTTTGCAGCCATCTATCATATTCCCCCTTCTTCCAAGCTGGAAAGGTTCCAAAACCAGTCCATTAGAGTCTTCATTGTTTCTGCTGTAATTCTTACCTGGTTTTGAGTCCCTCTGCCTTGGTCTTAGTCCTGAGACATCTTCACTCCCTCTGCTCTTCTGCCTGTAGAAAAGCCATAGTAAAAATTGTCCTTTTATTCCACAGAACAGTGGTGACACAGTGAGGTACAAGTATTATTACTATAAAAGCAATACAGAATGCTCTTTTCCCAGGGCTTGGCCAAGGACTCAGAAAAGCAACAATTCCACATATCAAGGACAAGAGAAAACAGTATTAATGTAAACAAAAAAGAAACCCATGGTTCTATCTACATTTTTTTCATACTTGTTTAGCAACACAGACTGTCTAAAACCCTTCCGATTTCGTAAACTACCTCTGTCAACCACTCCATTCCAGTGTAAAAAATCAGAACTGATAGGACATCTCCCACCAATCTCAGATTATTTCACACACTTATATACATAACAGGTCTGAAAAATATGACATGTTACAAAAGTGGGAGCACCAGATGGCTTTCCTGCCATTTAATCTGTCTCTCCCCTTTCCATGATATATCTCATTTCTGAGGACATATATATTAAGTCATTTCTCTCCCTTACTTGGCCCATCTTCAGCTAGGTGTGTAAACTCGGTGTCTAATTTAAGGTGTACAAGTAGTCCCGTTGTCTTAATGGTTCTGAATCATGCATTTAAAGTGAGCTTTGTGCTTGAGGGTATGGCCTCATGAACATGTTACAGTGAAGCATTAAAGGGTGTGGATTTACAGAACACCAGCTACTCTGTAATAACTGCACAGATAAACACCCTTTGCCTGCTGGTAAATGCAAAGCTAGTTAGCCTGGAGAGAGACTCAGCCAAGATCACCTCTGCCCCCTACAACTGCTCTTCCTGTATTCCCTGAATGCTGCTCCTTTTGAAGTAAACATGACAGTTGCAAATGGAGGCACCACCACCTCCCTCACCTCCGAAGTGATCCATCTCCAGACACAGCTCAAAGCATACCCCAAAATCTTCCAAACTGAAGTCATATTTAAGAGACCTTGCCACTCTTGCTGCATTATGACTTCAGCCTTTTTTTTCATGTTTATATGATAGGATATATTCTTTGCAGAGTCTTCATCATGCGTCACATATATATAGGTCCTCTAATTCTTGAGCCCTCCTGTTTCCCTCTGCTGGTTAAAAATGGATACCGGGGTGGGGGGGGGAGGAGCAGGGAGGGTAGGAAAGGGCTAGCAATTCCTCAAAGAATTCTGAGTCAAACCAAGTACCCACTTTGGGAGGAAGGAGCAGAGAGGACAGACCTTGAAAGTACTGAATACCAGCGGCTGCTGCCCCCAAGGGTATTTCTGAGAGCCTACAGGTATTGTTACACAATGTATATACTTCATGGGGTCCTGAGCAGAGTTTATCAGCTGTACAGCAATTCCTGTATAGTTTATCATCTGGGCAAGCATCCCAGCCCCAGTGTTGTCTTTCGCTAGAGTCTCTTCAGAGTATCAGAGGCTCCCAGGAACATCCCCAGAAGCTTTTAGCTCAGCATGAGTCACTGCCAAGTTGAACAGTTTCTTCGAGTACCTTGTAGCAATCATCTTGAAAATTGCAGAAGAGGAGCTTGCAGGCTCTACAACTGTCCTTAAAAGGCTCAACTTATACAGGAGTCATTGTCTGGCCTCCCAAAACATTTATCTGAACCAAGACCCATTTATCTCAACCTTGCACACATTTAACGTCTCGCCAATGAGATCACAAAATCTCCTTGTAGCTGGAAATGAAAGTTTTTCCATTGGTGATTTTCTAAAATCTTTTTTCTTTTATGTTCTAATAATCCCTCAGATCCCTAAATGAGGATCAGCACCCCTTTCCTGTTCAAATTAGATGCTCAAGTCAGTTATATAAGGTCAAGTTTCCTCCCCAGGCAGTTTACAGCATAGGCACACAGGTTATGCTGTCTGCAGCAAATGATGCAGTGAAATACTCCATTATGTGACGTATCTCTCAGAACAGTTACCTCCTGAGAAAAGACTGTGGTTTTGAGGCCAGCTGATTTTTCAGAAATGGCAAACAATAAGTGAGGCAAAAAGGTGGATTTCTCCAAAGGTAAAATAACAGTGTTCTCTTATTTCAACCTGAAAACAAAACAAAAGAAAAAATTTCAAAAACCACCAAGCCACCTTTACTCTTGAAGAACCTGCTACTCCCTATTTATTTTTCTTCCTGAGGATTTTCCTTTTACATGTTCACATTTTTAATGCTTCTTACCAGCCAAGATACTAAATGGATGATTTAAGTTCCAGTATATTGCTTTGCCTGAATCTGTTACTCTTGTAGTGGCACTTTCCCTTAGTAGCACATTGAATTAGTGTAGTTTATGGTCACCAGTTCCTAGATTCCCTCTCGTACTCAAATCTTCAATTAACAGAAAGATAAGTGTGAAGAATTTCCCAGCTTGAAATCCGTGCTGTCTGGACAACAGACCAAAAATTGGTTTTTAATTGTTTGAAGACTTCAAACTCTGAATATCTGGCTGCATAATTAAAATCTGGATTGTTAAAATATACTGAAAATACATTTACCCTTAAAATGTTTCACCCAGTAGTTATTCTACTTCAAACTCTTCAACTCTGCGGTGTTACTATTTTGATTTCTTTGATGTTTGTTCCTTTTAAGCTAACCCCAAAGAATTTCATTCTCACCCACCACGGTTATCAAGCTGTGGTTTGTTAGCATTGTAAGTATTTATGATATACAATTCTCTTCTGCTCTTCCCAACTTTTAGGAATTAATAACTTTTATGCATTGATTAATAGCCCTCCTTTAGTGATACTCCTTTTAGGAGAGTTAGGAATGACTACTAGATAATCATCTCCATCATTTGGTAACACTGCTCCTGGTCTGGTGTATAGCTTTTGTATAACGGTGGCTGGTATGTAAATACTCTTCTTAATCGTCATCTTTTGTTTCAAGGATAAAACAAACAAAACAATAACAAAACCTCCTTTATTTTGCATGTTGGAAGCACATGCCATTAATATTAATTAATTTATTTATTTAAACTTGGTAAAAGCATTTGCTCTTAGGCTGGGAATGTGACTGCCAAGTTTCCTGCCTGCAATTTGTTACGGCTCAGTAGTAAACTCCTGAAAATAGGAATTTGAAATGGAAATAGTGACAGGCCTTTTAGCTACACTATAATAAGCAGGGTGTTTTATCCTGCATACTGTATGTCGTTACACAATGGCAGCCTATCATAATGTGCACGGAAAATAAACAGGGTCTCTTTAGATCACTCTCCTGGCTAAAACTGGGCAGACAGAGGAAGCAAAACAGGCTGGAAAGACAAAAGACTAGAAGGTCAAGAACACCACACCCAGACCTAAGCTCTTCTGTTATACAGTGGAGCACAGGGATCTCAGAGAACTTGCACTTGAATAAATTGACTTTGATCAGCTTGCCATAAAAAAAGAGGTGTAGCCTGCTATATTGCTAAAGGAGGTAGAGAAGGAAACTTGCTCATAGTCTTAAGCTGCAAATTAATGTACCTAGACCCACCCTGTTATAAAGAGCAAAGCTCCAAAAAGTATGTTTCTTGCAAAGGTTTCTTATCTGCTTGTAATAGTATGTTTCATGTAATTCTGCACATACGAAACACATGAACATTAAAGCTGATTTGCACAGTAGTTTTCCAGTGACAGTTGTAAAGTGTAATTTTTCAGAGTTGCTGAGCATCCAGAATCCTAAGAAGTCAGCTGAGTTTCTCCAGATCTACACCTGTGTAAATGACAGCAGTACTGCATCTTTGCGAAAACAAAACACCGCTATTGCTTTTTACAAGGTATTTGGCAACCAGGAAAATAAATGAATCATATGTGGAAAACAGAACAACAGAGTATCTGGGATTTGAACCGAGCACTTCTGCTTTGTAGAACACATGTTTAAACGCCGTATATTGAAGTGCCACATCACGTCTATTTTTACTAATTGAGTTTACTTGTGTTTGGGCACTGTACCAGCTACTCAGCAAGTCCAGGAGATTAATGTAAAAGCCTCTCTGCATTTAGAAAGTATAGTCACTCTAGATTTACAGCTGCTTACTTTGAGGGTGGCTGACTGCTGATCCTGATGTCTTTGAGCAACAGATGGTTTTCTGAGCTGCACTGATAATGAAAATGATATAATTTACCTCTTAACATTAAAATAAAGTAGAGAGGCAAAATAAAAGAAAAAGCAATATATTCACCTTCTACAAATAGCATACCTTAGTATACAGGTGGGATAAGAGGAGGGGAAAGCCTAGTCAAAACTCAAGGAGTAGTATTAGAAATTCACATGAGGACAAATTTCCATAAAATAACCCATCCTGATCTGGACTGTGAAAGTATTGGCCCTTGTAATGTTAGAATTTATAGCTTTAATCTTCTTAAGAGCTGCATGGCTCTTCTCACATGCAGGGAAAACAGATTTGATGTTTGTGAGATTAAAACTACTGAGCTGAACTTTGCTTGTTATTGGCCAGAAGCATTTGGAAACCTAATAAAGCATTCCATTAAAATCTTGGCATTTTAGTAACACAAAAGAAGTAGGCTTCTCAAAATATGAGTCCAAGGCAAAAGGACACTTTGGGGGGCAGGGGGAAAGATTGTGGAATTTGGATTGTAACAAAGTTTGCAATTACTTTAAAGCAGATCAAAGCAAACATGAGGTAGAGCGGAACAGTAAGTGCTTGATGTGACTAGCAATGTGCAATTCTTTGTTGTTTAAACTTTATTACATTTGAAGACATTTTTTCATGTTCTTTTAAGCCTCATACTCTCGTGAGTCTGTGAGTAGCTGGAAGAAGTACAACGTGTCACTGACTGGCTGTGTGGTCCCTAACAGGTAACATGAGGCCTGATTTCATAAAATTGTGAGGATCCGCAACCGCAGCCAAGATCAAGTTGGACTACTCATATTCTGGGCTTTAGATGATCAGCTTTACTCTGAAATAAAGAGCTTCATTAAAGCTCGCTAGGCTAAAATTTTAGGTGCACAGGAAGCCCATAGTAAACACAATTTTGCACTTATAATCAGTATATGGTTTGATTTGATCTACGAAGTCACAACTAATATTTCTGTAGAGAGATGAATAATACTTGTGGTGATGGTACGATCTATAAGTTCAAATCATGACTTAACAAGGGTTAGGATCTTATCAGCAGTGGTAAAACCTTGTATAGTACCATTCGGGCAAATGAGTTGAGAGCTGCCTAGTGCCAGCTTCACTGTTGAGAGCCCTTGCTTGCCTTCACCAAGATACAGTACAGAGAAGACTCATAAACTACAGCTTTTACTTTTCTCTGCTGGCAAACAAACAGACAGAAATATAGTTGAATATATATATATATATAGAATATATATATATTCAACTATATATCTATAGACTATATATAGAATATAATGACATCCAATCAAGTTTAAAAGAAGTAAAGCTTCATAACCAGCCCTGAACACAAGCCTCTTGCTAGGGTTCATTGAAAAGGCTTGGGGTTTGCTCACAAGGCAAACAGCATTAATTCCAATGTGCTATGAAATTACTTCATCCTGTCTGTACTGACAAAACCAACCATGAAAACTATGCTAGAATTTGCCTGTGTATGGTTATAGCTAAACCAGATCTTCTAGATACATTCTCCTTGGAGAATCAGGAAGTATGTATGCTATCTTCTGGAAAACTTGTGGTTAAAACACTGGGAAGCCTGTAGGGATGATCAGGTAACAATCAAATGCCTACAAACAAATTTTAGCCTGGATTTTACCCCACAAAAAGAACCAGAGTGTTAAACCTGGATCACACAGCTGGCGTGAATGAGTCCTATACAAGCTCATCCCACTGTAGATTTCTCCACAGAATTCACTTACGCAATTCTATTTTCTGCCCTTTCAAAAGAAATTCCCCTTTACACAGCTGAACATTACTGGGTGCTCATAAACTGGCTGCTAACTTGGCTGGTATGCTCTATTTTTTGTGGCACTAACATATGAAGAGCTATCTACTGTAACAGATGCTCTTTGACAGTGCAAAATAACAGCACTCAGACTTAAACTGTAAATTATAAACAATCCCTCTCTAACTACAAAATGAATAAACAGAATGGGGAGCCTTGTCAACTAAGATATTAGTAAATCAGGTTGAGGAAGACAAATTATTCACTAAAGCTAAAGTAACTAAAATCTTATTCAGTTAACATTACTGTCATTAGAGTTCTCCTGTTCTTTGCCATAATTGGTAGATATGGAAGAGAGTAATTACAAGCAACACACAGTAAAATCAGTTACATGTTTTCTTGCTATGGAAAAGCTACATAAAATGTTTCTGTTCTTCCTTTTTTATTAATTACTATCAGTAGAAAAGATGCTATATAAATGCTTACTACTGGTATGTGCCTGGACACATCAGGAAAGCCCCTTCCCAAGTGATTTAATAATAATTCTTTCTCCACCAAACCACAGACAGGACTGTGAATTAAAAGTGATCTTGATGGCCCAGCAGTGCAGCTGCCATGTTTTTGACTATAAACTTACTGGTACTAATGCCAAGGAGAGGTGTTACAACATAAGTTGAAAATGAGTTCAAGCATAGCTTTCCTCACAGAATGTCCCTGGTAACCTGGCTGCAAAAAGCATTCAATGCATGAAGATAATTTTTTTTTAAAACCTTTTAAAAATAAAGCATTCCTTTTCTTCCTCCCCACCTCTTCATGAAATCCCAGTGCCAAGTTCTCCAGAAGGATGTGCTCAGGGATAATACCCTAGATTACAAGGTCTGTAGCTACATCTGGAGTACTTGTGACATCTCAAATCTAGAACTTTTTCAGAAAGGACACAGAGAACTTGAAGGAAGCATGGGTAAAAGGATGGACACCTTGTTACACAGCACAGTGGTTCCTGCCCCATAGTGGCAGCCTCTCATGAAATCCTGAACACGATGGCAGGGATGGTGAACACAAAACTGGCCTTCCCAAGTGCATGCAACTGCCCATGACCTAATGAGGGGTAAAATGATCTAGCAGTTCATTGTTTCCTCCAGCATGCACCAGGAGACATTTTTGTGTCACTCAGTTCAGGATCTGCCTTGCAAGGCCCAATTCTTTCAGCTTTAGAAGAAACAGGTATGGCCAAGAAAAGAACCTGGCAGGTGTCTGTAGGCAGGACTTAATACCCTTGTATTTCACGGGGTTCCTGGATGGAAGTCTCAAACTCCACAGAATGACAAGTGCAGCCTGGTTTCCTGTCATGCAGTTGCACTGCCTGCATGATACCTGGAGCTAGGTACACATGGTTACGTTATCTACATCTTGACAGCGTGTGTTAAAGAAGCAGGACTAGCTGAATGTCTCTCTCTCCTCCGAGAGCCAAATTTGCCTTCTTTCTCCTTCACAGATTAAGTATTGAAGCAGGCACCAACCCCAGCAGTTTTGCAGATGCCAGCTCAGAGTACACCCAGAGGCAAATTTTGGGTGCTTAAAGAACTTCACAGCATTGAAAGACAGCTCAGGAAATGCAAAGGGTCAGGGCCTGCCCTCCAGAGCCTGACAAAGGGATGTATGCACACACTGAGGAAGGAGGATCCCTCTGTTGCACAGAGCTGGCTCTTTCCCATCTCCCTAGAGATCCAGGGTATTTGTATGCAAGTTAGGATGAAACCAGCAGACTAGTCAGCATGCCGGGGACTTGGTGATCTCAGTGAAGACTGCTTTAGGTAACATAGCACAAGGGCCTCCTAATGTGGGATCCAACTCCGCCACAGTTTGGATGGCAGGAAAGCCTCTCAGTCCCCACTTGTTGATGAGACCTGTCTCACCTTAATGCACACAACAAACTCACTGTGCAAATATGCCATGATGGGCAGTTTGTGCCCATGATGCAAGCTATACCCAAACAAGCAGAAGGGTAATAAAATAAGGATTAAAGTTCAACAAGGACACTGATAATGAAGAAGCCTACCCAGCCTATGCCCTATTCTAGCCAATGTTATCTCCTAATTTTAGAACACCTGACAGTTTTTCCCAGACCAGAAGTTGACAAGAGGCTGAGGAACGCCAATGTCGTTAAGTCTTTGTTTTCAGGCACAGTGTTGTCTCCACACTGCAAGAAGTTGTTTCAGCATGTGAAATTTTGCAGGAAGGCACACACTGTCGCTGGATGCCCATACAGGGAGCTGTGTAATATGTTGAAACCATCTGGCATTTTGTGGTTTTGCAGTATCAGTCAGACGCACTGTCTGGAAACACAGGGCTCAAACCCAGAGTCCTTGATTCAGGTCAGATACCTACAGATGCCTGTCGTCATTTGGCTAGACTGGAAGCTGCAGAATAAAGCACTTAATTAGGTGGCTGAAGTTTATGACGGATTCTAAGGGCAGCCGAGCTAGAAGCCTATTATTGCTTAGGAAGTTTTAGTAAATATAATTACTGTGGCATGTTTGATACAATCCACAGTCTTCACAAAATGCTCCAAAATAGCATTTTAAAGACACGTCTTGTTGCTGTTATGCTTTGTACCTTCTGTCTAAGGAATAGGCCTGATGATGTGGATCCCAATGTGAAGCTTACTGAAAACTACTACTAAAATTAATAGAGCATAGTTATGGAAGAGTATTTTGTATAGAATTGCCTTCTCTGGAGTGTGAACAATGCTGCTGAAAGCAGGCTCTGGGTTACATTATTCCTGTGATCCAAATTTTTTTAACCAGCTGATGTCACTAGGGAGATTTAAAGTCTTTATAATTACCGCTCAAGGCCTAGAGGAAGGAGGGGAGGAAAGACAATGAAATTATGTTTCATACATTGATTTAGAGAGTAACCTGTAGTGGTCTGTTAACTTGTTTAATCTATCAGGAAAAGCAAATTAATTCTGTATCCAGTCGGTTTTATGAGTGGCAGCTCAATTTGCTTTCCCAGTTAAGCAGGGAAGAAAGTGGCCTTTTGTCACAAACAATTGCTTCCTGCAATGCTGCAGAATAAGACGTAAAATAGGCAAAGAGCTTTGGATACAGCTTCCAACGTCCTACTAAGAAGTAAAATTTCTTTCTTTCATCTTCCCTCAGAGAAGGAATTCAGGTTATGCTCTGCACTAAATTAAAGTGTTCTGCTCAGTTATGTACATGTACAGCTTTGAAAACTGTTCCTGCTTCTAGGTCAAGGGCTCTCCCTGTGGCCGGATGCCAGCTTTATCCCTGGACTCCCATAATCCCTTGAAATAAATCAACTTTCCATTGAAATCCTCTGCCAGTTCCACTTCAGACTAAAATGTGCTGTCTGTAGCATGATGCTCTTTTATACTTTTGTGGAAACAAAAAAAAGAAGAGAAACAATGTGGCCATTGTGTACTGGAAATAGTTCCACGTAACCATCATTGTGTATTTTAAAGTCTATCTTTGTATGTTGCACTAACCCCAGATTTCAGTGTTTATTATTAGAACTAAGAAAAATACCTTTGACCAAAAGGATAATTTGACTGACTGAAAAGGATCCCAGCTTGTGTGCGTGCGTGTGTGCGTGTGTATCCCATTACTACTCTGCTCACGTGGACTGAAGCATGTGGATGCATTATACTACCTCCCTGGGCAGATGAAGCCCTCAAAGATTTTTTCTCTTTCCTCTCTTTTTTTTTTTTCTTTTTCTTTCCCCCCCTAATATCAATTTTCTTCTCTGTGTGTTATAAATGAACCCAAATACATTCACACGTTCCTGTCGAAGACTAAAAGCTGTCACTTCATTTCAGGGAACCAGGCAGCTTTAAACTCAGCTGCAAGAAAGCCCAGATGCTACTACATCTCCAGGGGAAACTGATCTACTCAGAAACGGCAAAACTTCTGAACAATAATAACAAAATACAGCTTAAAGATGCTGATGCCGTTCTCCTGTCACCGCTGAGGTCAGTACTTTGGAGAGTGGGTGCCAGTCAGAAATTGCAGCACTCAGAAGACTGACAATTGTGAAAAGCTCTGCTTCTCCCCAAATCCCAGTAACTTTAAATGGTCTGCCAGTTAAATCAGAACAGCCTGGTATAAAGCCTGCAATTTTCTGACAACCTTTATATTCTCTTGGCTCCTACAAGGCCCTAAAGTTGATGGTGTATAATCCTGAACTGAATGTAAAATAAATATGAAAACCTGTCATGATTTTACAGTTTTCCAAAGGATATTTCACTAAATAAAAAGAACTGCATTTTTGGCACACAAACACTCCATATAAAAATCACAGTTAGTTCTTTAAAATAAAGTTACACAATGCAGTGCCAGACTCTGCCCTCTGAAGTTTCCCCCTGAGTGCCGGGGAGCAGCTACATCCCCATGAGCTGGCAGGCTCTGAGGGTCCCATGCTCCTTTTCCCTGCACAGTGGCTGTGCAAATCAGGGCTGGGACACTGGCCCAAGCCAGCCCAGCCCCTGAGGGTCCCTCCAGCACAGGAGCCTAGGGAGAAGTACCTGGGTTTCCTCTGAGCTGGGACACAGCCCATGGTGCAGCCAGCTAAATCTAGCACTTGCTTCCATGCAAGACAATTGCTTCCATGCTTGTGGTGCAAATACAGCCTGAGCAAATCGTGACCCAGAGCTCACCCAGCCTTCATGTCCTTGAAATAAGTTGCCTAAGAAAATAACAATTGTTTGTGGAAAGCTCTTCCGCTAAGCCTGCGTTATTTAGCTATCTACATTAACTGTGTGCCAAGGCGTGGGCTATAAGCTGGAATGTCCACAGCACTACAGCACGGAAATGAGTTTAAATCACTGACAAACTAGAGCTGATGTCAGGCTCCACTGGCTTCACAGACCTCAAAAACATCTGCAGGTCCAGAGCACAGCTACAGGGCCAGACAGAGAAGCATTGGTCTAGCAAAGCAAGACCTAAATACAGCAACCTTGATAATGGACATGAGGTGCATTTTGAGTGAAGCTGTGACCAGACTAGCAAAGGATCTATATACCATCCCGCAGGAAATCTAAAAGACTCATCCTGCAAGTCCTGGGGTGGTAGGTCACTGGTAAAATCACAAGTTACGGTTGCACAGTACTGTTTGGGAGGGAAGAAACGGAGGCAAGGCAAGGCAATTCAAAAAGGGAAAATCTGTGTTGTACTCGAAAGGTTTCCAGGTTTGTCTGCAGTTCTTTCATTGCACAGGTTTTAAATATTATGCACCTGTGTCTCATAATCTCCTCCTGGAACAGGGTACAGGCAATTGCACTGGATATAAAACCACAGTTAACTATACACCCAGACCTTTAATTTTAGATCAGACTAAGTGCAACTATCTGGTTTTCTCCTAGAAGCCCTCAGTGGACAGTTTCTTCACTTAGGTCCACCACCTTCAGGCCTTCTTTTTAAGTGAGGAGTGCAGCTGAATCCAAGAATTCAAAGCAAAACTCAGCTGAAACCATTATGTTTCGTCTGGTTACATGTCAAAACCTCAAACCTTGTGTACACAGGGCTCAAATTATAAACCTTTTAGGCCCAACCCCAGAGCTGGACCCAGGTTTGCCTGGAGAGCCCGCAAATATTTTAGAGAAGCTGATACAAGTTTGGGGTTCATAATGACTTGAAAACCCAGAGTGGCCAGGAGACTTTTCCAAGGTCAAACAGTGAGTTAGAGGGGAGCTCAGAAGAGAATCACAGCCCTGGCCACTTCACACACTGCTACCAACAGAGGTAGAAACTCACTCTGCTTGAACTTCATACTGCATAGCCTTTGCCAAACCACTCAAAAGAACCACTTTTTTTTTGCCTGTTAATTGTTTTAATAAGTCACATGGCTATGAATGACTAAAAAATACATCATCCCTCTAAGGATTGAACTGTGGAAAAAGCATCCATTTAGCTGCAGGGTAGTTATTACTGCATAGCTTTGATTTTGCTACACAATGCACACCCTGTTTATGGAAATGCTTACATGCTGCTCTGGGGTGAAATCATCATCACTTACAGGTATACTGTGAAGCTAAAGGAATGAGCTCAGATCCACTCATCTAGACCCAAAATGAGCCCTGTCCAGTTATCTGAGACTCCACAATGCTCTCACGTGTTGGTTAATGTTCCTTTGGACATTTTTGAATACCACCCACATCTCTGCATCTGTAACATGAAAATAGAACTTCAAGGTGAGAAAAAACAATTGCAGTTAGAATACCTGTCCCTCCTGCCGGCTCCATCATGGCACACATCTCACTGGGGAACACTGGGATATTTTCAAGTTCACAGCACAGCATAATGTAGTAATCTCTTTTGAATCTACACCATCATGCAGTGGTCACTTACTTGCTGCTCCATGTGCATTCTACCAAAACTTCAAGACTTCTGGCAATACAGCAAGCAACTGCTTCAGGATTGAGGCCTAATGCTGAAACACCATCAGGGCTGAGGATTGCTACATATTGCTTTCTAATAGTCCCTGCTGTTTGACATCGGGAGTGGCATTAAGGAGCTCTGGCACTGTATCCAGAGTTCTCTACCAATAACTGAAAGTGCTTCTACAATATGGGAAAAAGAGAAGGGTGATCAGGGTTCAAGGTTCAGGTCTGTTTAAGGTCTTGAAAACATTTTTGTGGGGTGAGGGGTCTGCATTTGAAAAGTAAGGTATGGCTTATATACACGTGAGTAAAAACCTGAGATTGCAATACATACCTTTTCCAGTTCAGGTTAATTAGGAGTTTACTGTACTCCCAGCTAGTTTTGCTTGCAGGCAAATCTTTTTTGAGCTCAGCAGCCAGGACTGTATCTAGGGCTAAGCTTTCCCACCATATCATTCCAATATTAAAAGAATTTTTCTGGCTTCCTGTTAAACCATGCACTGATTACAAAATTCTTTTGCTTATTTAAGGCCAGATTCAATAAAAATCCTGTCCAGCTTCTGCATCATGGAAGGCCACAAAAGCCCTGAAATATTTTGGTTTTGAAGCCGGTGTGGGCTTCCATGGTTTGGATGCTGGGTAACTGTTCCAGTGAATGTGGTCCTCATAAAGCTTTTCAAGGTCCTGCTCCATATGGACCTAGTGATTTCTCTTTATTCTCTCCAGTGTGGATTACAATCCACTTCAGAGACTCTCTGATTTATGCCTCTAGCTACAAGCTAAATCCTACAGGAATAGGTCCTTTTCATATCAGGTCACATCCTCTGCAGAACACTGACAGAGAAATGTGAGTTTCTGAAAAGCAAGTACCACTTACAAAAATCTGGTATGTTTTGCATGCTTTATATGAATATAAGTAAATGGTAAAATTTAAAAGGAAATTCAATAAACTACTCATTATCTATATTCATATGACTAAGCTACACGTGGAACATAGCTTTTATCCTCCATAAAAAATGTACAGATGTTCTATAGAAAACTGTATGAACAAACTTTAACCTCACGACTGCTATTATTTTGTAATAAAGGCTTACAGCATAATGTGAGCTTTTTTTAGAATGTAAGTTCCATGTGAGTAGCATGTTGTTAATTTAATATTAATGCAATGCACCAGGAAGAAGTCTGCACAGAATCTCAAAGACAGAGAATCACAGTGCTGCAGACAGGAGATTTGTGTCGTGGATTTTATTTGTTTCAGCACTCGCAACAAAATTCATTGACCAGGATTCCCATTGCCACAGGGCAGTGGATTTGTCTACAGATGTTTTCACATGCCTTGGCATGAGGATTTTGCTGCAGCATTCCCGCTACTGTTCCTGAGAATCATGTGGTTAAGTCACCTTGTGCTGCACAGAAAATTTACCTCTCACTGTCAAGTGCATATGAATGAGCTTCTTTTTTGGGAACTGCAAAAGGGAAAAAGAATCCACTGAATAAACTTTTGAATTTCTTTTGCTGAACCATCCTTCAGGTAGCAGGTGCAAAGGCTTTCACTAAACTCGCAGACTGCAAATGCAGTGCCTACTTTGCTTGCAACACAAACAAATTAAAGCAGGGGAATAGAAAAGAAATCCGATTTCACCCATAGTTTTCCTTTCTCAGTGCCTGAGCCCTCTCCTTTGCAGCAACTGCCATTCAGATTACATATCCTGTATTCCTTTGAGGAGTCAGTTCACTGTCTCATCTCCAAATGCATTGGTGAAGTAATTTATGACTCCCATTATTATAATCGCTTAGCAGCTCCCAAGCATGTAAAAATAGCAACAATAATTTCTCCCACTTTTCCTTCCTTAGCACCCCATAGGAGAAAGAGCTTGATTAAATCTGTAGGGGTTACACTTGCACTTGTGTGTTTCCATAACTTACAGAGGAAGTTTGACATTTTCGGAAAGCGATGATGTCTACAGACATCTTATTCATTGCAGAAATTCCTCAGTCTAGATAAAACTTCTGGGAAAGTCCTGTGTCCACAAGCTTCCTTCTTTTGCTTGACAGTTTCATTGCTTCTGTGAAATGCACTCATGTGCTATCATGATTGTAAAGGGCAGCCCAATCTCAGAAACAATGAAGGCCATTTCCTTGGAAGCCTTCCAGGATCAAATCTGAAAAACTACCCAGGACTCCATGCAATGAAGCAGAACCTCCATGCATAGCAGAGGGAAAAAAATGGGGCGATGTTTATGAACAGACCTATGGCAACGTGTGCATGGTAAATTTGACAGCCTGCTCCTGTTTGTTCCATTTTTCCAAGCATGTGATTGCAAATGCAGTTATCATTTTATGTGGACCATCGCAGCTACACTGCACCCATCAGAGCAAAGACAAGAGTCTGGTCCTTGTGAAATGGAGATGGAGTCTTCCTATTTCTGTGCATATTCTGTAGGCAAATGCTAAAGCCCAAAAGTTCACAGAGGTGCAACAAATGTCAAACAAAGGCCCTCAGCACCTGAAATAGTTATGAAAGGAAGAATTTCAAAGCACTACTTACTTCTACAGTCATCATCTAGGTCTAAACTGCTAGGAAAAAGTATCCTGGTTTTTCTAAAGGCATAATTTTAAATCCGTTTTGGTTAAACCAGTGTAGAAGACATGGGCATTCTCATATTTCAATGCTAAACCATGTCTGGTTTGGTTTAAGCTTAAATCTTTTAGGAAATTATTTTGTATTTGCAAATATGATGATCTTTAGCTAGTACAATCAATTTGGTTTACATTTTTTGATTTTGATCATTTGATCAATCATACAATTTTGATTTCCAATCATTGGTTGATTTTTAAGCAACATTGATACAGCTGTTTAACACAACTGATATCTTTGACTTGTCTGGTTCACTTCCGGCCACTTGTTCTGCAGTGAAATGTCAGCTTCAGGTAGCCACTGAGATAGTTATGGGAAGGCAGTAATTATGCTTGCAATAACGAATATGAAAACTTAGATAACATCTACAGAAAAGCAGGCACTATAGTTCACCATGTGATCTCCTCAGCTCCAACGGTTTCACATGCTTATGGAAGAAGCCTTATCAGCTTCCAGAGATGAGGAGTTTGGAAACAGGAAAACAAGTGCTCCTTGTGACCCCTCTGGCTCCACCTTAGGAGAAGGAACAGAATGCTTTCAAGGAGCTCCCCGTTATATGCATAGTTCCTCCATACACATTAGCAGCATTTGATGACAGTATCAGGTATCAAGAGTGATCCAACAAAAAATTATGCACTACCATTTTTCACTGGCAAAAGTTACAAGGGTAGGATCAGTACCCTCAGCTACCCTGAGACTTGACTAATGGGGATCAAGTTACTGGCTGCCTCACTGCTGATGTTAGAGATAAATTTTTGTCAACTTGATTAGCAGAGGATAGCTAAAGTTTGGGAGGTAGCTGTAGGATCTCACTCTTTGAAAGACCAATCCATGAATGAATCTTACCAGACCACACATTAGCTGGAAGATTAGATGGAAGATGCAAGTCAAAGGGGGAGATCACAACCTCCATTTACTGAAGCCCCAAATACCCCATTTCCATGTCCATTTGCTCAAACCTGGAAAGACCGTGTTTCTTCTCCCAATTTTGCTTGAGTGCCTGGGATGTTTCACAGAGGCTGTGAAAAAAACCAGCCCATACAAAAGATGTGACAAGGTGAGAAGTGTCAGCTGAGGTATATAAAGCAACATTAAGCTTCTGCAACATCAGACGAGCAGGCATCTGGCAGTGGCAAGGTACATTGCAGTACTTTGTGTCCATGTCTGTGCCAAGCAATATTTCTGACACTGGTACTCGCTGACTGTCTTTCAGGTCTTCTGCTCAAGCCTTGCCTCATTTCTGGGAGGAACTGGGAGAAGACAGAAGAACAGGAGCTGAAGGCTGGCAGTAGCTGCATTTCTGTCTCCCTGATCTGTTCTCTTACTCCAGAAAGTTTTCTAAAACCATGGGCAGCACAAAAGAAAGGTTGGGTTGGCCTGCTTTGTACTACTCCAACCACATGCTTTTTACGATCTGCTTCTTCACCAGAATGGCTGATTGCTTAGACAGCAAAGCATGATGAGCTGATGCAGCAGGTATTTCCGTCCAACTAACAAGACTTATCAGGTAGGAAGGATTTTCCTCATCCCTGCATCAGTGACCATTTCTTCATTTGAAATCAATTGGAAAAACTTTCTGAGGAGAAGTATTTCCCTGCAGCTGATGCTCCTATCTGCTACAACCTGTGCCTCCTTTGGGGTAGGCTGAAAACACTTATCCTTCGCCAGCAGCCCTGTCACAGGGACCTGAACAGAACCCCCTCTTTGGCTGCAGTTTCCCCTGGTTGCCGTCACACCTTGCACAGTCACACCAAATGATGGAAGTGACAAGGACACCACACATATTTCAGAGTCCCATTCCGTCTTTTTAGGTGAGGAACACTGCCACATCCCCCATAAAGCTCCACATATGCTATTAAAAGAAAACGACCATCATTAAAAACAACCCAGTGCCTTCTATGCTACCAGTAACAACTCATGGGCAAACTATTAATCTATTAAAATTTTTCATTTCATAATTTCTCCCAGTTGATGCTTATGAAAGGCCCTGCCAGGCCAAAATGTCAGCTCATTTATGGGATTTATTATTACTACTGTCAGGCCAGAAGGGTTTGCTGCAGCAGATCCATCAGGCACGCTCAGACAGGAGCTCCTGCCTTTGGGTCAGCTGCTTCAAAAACAGGACCAACAAATGTCAGATGTCAAGTTCTCATTTCAGGTCCTGCCTCTTCCCTTTCAATCACCATGGATCAATGGATCATTTTAGCTGTTTAGCAGCTGGCAAAGACCACCTCACATAGGGTAAGCATCAGTGGTTGTTCAGCTTTTAGAGCTGATAGAGGTCTTTGTCTCAGCTTTCTCTATTTTTAAAGTACTAAAGCATGGCTTCAAGGGCTGGTGACTCAATCAGCATGGGAGGGGCAAGCTGGAGGATGAGGTGTACTTTCCTCAAGGTGGTGGCTGCTCACTACAGCCATGTGCTTCAGGAGAGGTGGCTGAGGGCATCTGTAAGCTGCAGGTCTGTGTTCAGGAGTCACAGGCTGATCCTGGTGCAAAGAGAGGATTGCACTTGGGTTTCATAATGGAGTTCATGGAAGTCAGTGAAAATTGAACTCCAGCCAAGGTGGAGAGCCATGTAGAACAGATGTCTTTACAGAGGATAAAACAAACAAACAAAAAAATACTCGGAGTCTGAGTTAGAATTCTTGGCCCACGTTAAATCTGTAAAAAGCCCCAAAGTACTCTATTGTGGCTGTCCCTAACACTTACATTCCACATGTATAAAGTAAAACACATTTGCATTGCTAATTTATTAAAGGACTTCTTGACCCAAAGTCAAATACTAGCACAAGTCTTCTGTATGGAAAAGCTCTGGTAATCATGCTCTTTAACTCTCTGTGAACGTTCAGTAATGCTCCTTTTAAAAGTACATATGCTTCTTCTCCTGTCTGATGCTAATTATCTTATCAGATAACAGGCAGCCCTGTGATGAGTAGGTATGTAATATATTAGTCTTGGGGCGGGGATAAAAAAAAAAGCCTTATCTTTCAAGTAGATTTGAAACTGTATATGATCTGAGTCTGTGGAAACTTTCCTCTGCAGCACAGAGCTTATATAAGGAAGACAATGAAAAAAAAAAAATTAAAAAAATCCCAGACCTGTACAGCTTTCAGACTGCAATTCTCCAGGCTGTTCCTTTCTGTGAAATTTTCTCCTCTATCAGTATTTTGGAATGACATACAGGTTAAACTGTTCATCTGGCAGGGAAAGCAGCTTTGGTAATTGTAAATTTACATTACACTATAAACAATCGGATTAGAGTAAACAGATGAAGTGTATAAATAAAATGTCATTGCTTAGCTCTCCTTTGTGACTTGTATTCTGATACCACTACTACTGCTTTTACTACAACTACTACTACTACTGCTAGGCTTCATCTGACAGCTCAGCCTGAAACCCTTTATTCATCTTTATTACTACTTCAGCTGTTTTGAGAGCAAAAAGGCATGGAGGACTTATTGGCCAGAGGCTCTCTAACCTAGCAGGCCTGCCTGGGAAATCAATATGCCGCACTCAAGAGCACAAAGATGGATTGTGAAGCCGGGGCTGGCAAAGGAACGCACACTGCATCTGGAAGGACACGGAGACAGCCAGTTCTGCTCCGCCAGAAGCCTCCCAGACCGCGCATGTTTGCACACCAACCTCGTGGCACCCTTCCAAGACAATTTGTGAACCTTGGTTCACACCGTTTTCAAAGTAGGTCATACGCAGTAATCTCAGCCGAGGAGAGATACCCTGTCAGCAGCAGTGGCTGCGAGGAGGGCGATAGCTGCGACCAATGAGCGAGCTGGTGCAAGCGGGCAGCCGAGCGCTCGCAGGGCGCCAGGGCTGGGGCCAGCTGCAGCCAAGGTGCTCGTCGGGCTCAAACAGCTGACGGGCGGGCTCCCACACACCCAGCCTCTCGCCATTTATAGCTGTACAAGCACCCACTGTTCTCCTGGACACAGCCACCGGCACGGCTTAAACATTAACCTGAATGAAAAAAAAAAAGTAGGAGAAGAGAGCTAACCTTTACCGAGCTGTTTTCCTGACAGCAGGAATCACCGCTAATTCTGCAGGAGGGGATTTGAATTTACTACGAGCTTTGGATTACTGCTTCCTAACGTGCTTCCGTCACCTGACCCTGCTCTGACAGTCAAAACACAGCCTTGAAGGTAGCTGTGTTGACAGAGAAGATTCCTAAAGCACTTAACGGTTTCCTGCATTTTCCTGTATCCCTTGCTTAAGCTGTTTCAGGGGCATGGAATTAAGAATGGGCACGTTTAAAGGTATATTTTTGAAAAATCGTGTCCAGGAAAATAAATGCAGAAATGAGTGTGCATACTTGCTTCCACACTATAACAATATAAAGACCAATCAGAGAACCACCAGTTTCAAGAACTTCCCAGGCATATGAAGTGCTGGGAATGCGTTGCCTTTAAACGCAGCCTGCACACCGTCAGAGATGACTTGATGCTAGAAAGCTGAAGGATTGCCTGAAGAGTGCCACTGAGTTATGTAATTTTTTTTTTTTTTAATGAGTTAATTTTTAAACAGGCTCAATTTAACTTTGTTCCTGGTCAATAGTTACATGAATCTGAATGAAAATATGCTCTCTGGAGAACTCCACTCCAATATAACAGGCATGCATAATTTTTAGCGCTGAAATCAACACTGAAGCAGCAGAGCTGGACAAGCATTGCTTTTTTTTGAATCTGGCAAGTAAAAGGACTGACTTTCCTCCATTTAAAAAGCTGTGCTTTTTCCTTCCTCTTTTGCTTTCCCTGTGATGCGTCAGACTAGAAATCTTAAACAAAAAGGAGCGAGAGATTTCTGAAGGTACTATACTCTATGCAAAGAGAGAGGAGAGACAGGACCTTGCAAACTAGCAAAAAGGCTTATCTCCCATCCAAGAAAGAGTGCACAGAATGATTGTCTGCTCCACTGGAAGTGACCTACCTGATCAATAGCTTGTCCAGGGATTTGTAAGACATGCAGAAACATGCCACGATGTGCTACTGTTATCAGCTAAAAGGGTGCTGTAGTGACTTTCTATGCAAATATACAGAAAAATCCATAAATCTAAGAAGGGTTATCACTCAGTACATCATCAAGGGAACAATTTATTCTCTAACACGGGATGTGATACTTTCCTGCCAATTCATTGCTTGTTTGTTATCACTAAGCTTTGAAAAAAAAGTAACCAACAAAAATCCCTTCTGCTACTGCCTCTGGAAAAGAAAATCCCTTTTAAGAAAAATTGTAACAAAGAAAACCCCCAGACAATTCACTATTTTTTCCAGAATGACAAATAACTCTAGCTGTGGCTACAAATGGTCTCAGTATTGTACAGTTTCAGGTCATGTGAGTTTTATTACTTTTCAGACTAACTTTTGCTTTTTCCCAGCCAGCTGCTGGCAGTTGTCGTCTTAGGACTGAGAGCAAACTACTTCGAAAACAAATTTGTTCAGAAATCTTTTTAAAGTGATACAGAAAAAAAAAGTCCTTTGTGTTTTTCATTTTAGCTTGGATGTAACCTCTTTTTTTCTCCAGTCTTTGAAAGGAATGAGTCTCCAATGCTAAACAGGTCACAGAGTAATTACGCATCCACCTGAAAATTAAACACACACTCAAAAGCTTAACTAACAGCATATACTAATTCATAACAAGTATATGTCAGCTTTTTCATGGTTGATCATTAGGGTGTAAGCAAAACCAGATCACATCAAACCCAGAGAACAACTGCTGTAATCTTTCTGCAGGTTTAAAAGGAAACAGCAGCAAGGTGATGCTGTGTTGATGAAACTGATCCAATACTGCAGGGCAGGCACAGTAACTCCTGTGTACCTGAAATCTTTGTGTCAAGAAGTGGGTCGTCTCTAATCATTATAATTACTCAAGGGTTACTCAGAGAAAAATCAGTCCTGAGGACTGGCCAAGCTCCTGTGCTTGGACAGGTTAGCAGAGTCATTCCATGTTTAGGCCAACCTGAGATCAAACCTGGATGGCTACTTTCAATGTTGTAAACCTCCACTTGAATTGAAAAGACAGACAAAAACTTTGGCAAGCCCTCTTATGTTCAGTGCAGAGCCAAATTTATTATCTGTGACATGCACAACTTCTTGCTCTGGTGTCACCAATTATTTTTTATTAGCTTTCTATGTTTTCCCTCACCTTTCATAGCACAGGTTTGGCAGTAGCATTTCAGATGCACAAAAGGAATCAAATCTACATTTCCTTCACAGAGAGGAGGTGTTTGAGTTAGTAACATCTCTTTTACAGATTTCCTTGGAGGTAAAAACCATTTTTCTTTGACATGGAGAGAGGAATGCACAAAGCTAGCAGAGATCAAAGGCCCAGTGAAGAAGTTGAAAGGACCTCAGCATGGTCTTTACAGAGGTGCACAGAGTGGCACAGAAGAACTGTGAGCTAACATAGCTGGTTTGTACACGACCTGCCTGCCTCCAGCTGAGCACTTGCTGTGACTGAGTTTGGGATTTTTTGGAACAAGTGCTGCAGAACTCTAATGAACTGGTATTGGTTAAAGGAGTTCTTTGGCCAATGCTAAGATTGAAGATGGATTAAAGGTGACTTTGGTCAACCTTTGCTTCCTTATCCCAAGTTCCCTAAGATCAGCACAGGCAAGACTGAGCTATTATTTACTGCCTTTTGGATCTGCTACTGCAGTAAGTTTGAAGACTAGCATGACCTGGCTCTTCCCAGTTACCTTTGCATTTGGCAAAAGCTGTGGCCTCACAGCATTCCAGATACCCACTGTGTCAGGGACAGGAACCCCACACATCACCTCCCAGACAATTTTTAAACTGAGCCAAAGCATTTCTACTGTTTAATTATTTTTAATATGGTTTCTGGAATGCTCTAGTTAGGCTTGGAGGATTTCACATGGTCTCTTCTGGCTATGATCAGCAGATAGCTAGACTGGAGTAGGGTGGAGCTAAAACATGGGATTGTTACTACTGCATGTTCAGTAGCATGCATGTACTCGCACACTAGAGAAGAGTTTCCACGTCAGCACTGATGAGCCTGCAGAAGTGCTGCTGAGGCTTCACTGTGGCCACACCGTTCTTGGTGGCCAGAAAGAACATCCTCTTCTAAGACAAATGGTTGAAAGCGTGCCTAGTCAAAATTGCAGAGTGCAATTTTGTTCTGTTCACATCTTTCTCCTCCCTTGTGTTGCCTGAACTCTGCTGTTGGGAGCACTGGAATAAGCCTGGTGAAGGAATGCTAGGGAAGTCAACAGATTTATACTGCTGTAACTGAAAGCAGAAGGTAGTTTAGAGGCTCAAAGATCTAAGCTTGTGTGTTACCCCGACCGTTTCTGACCAAAGTGCTTAGCTGACCGCCACTGGATTAGCAAGTGCTTCACACTTCCTGCACAAACAATGTCAGCTCTCAGTGAGCCGAAAGAGCTGCTCCTCCACCCCGTTCATTCATGACAGGTAGCACAACAGCTGGCTCAGCCTGAAGATCTCCATGACCCAGGGCTATGAGCATACCAGGGCTTTTAACACAATGACTTGCATCACCTCAGTTTAGCACTACCCAAGTAAATGTAACCCTTCAGTTTAAAGCACATGACATTTTTCTTGTGTTGCCATCAAACAAAATAGCACACTAATCCTTCCAGTATTAGTCAAATGGGGCTTAAAAATCCACTCATATGCTTTGCAGTTGCAAGATTTCCCTGGCAAGTATGTACACTGGTCTCAGTCATGGATTCTCACAGAATCTAAGCTTTTGTTAAGAAAAAGAGAAAGAAAAAATAAACTTCATGGCAGCAAAAACTGCCTTTCCAAGCTTAAACTGAGTGTAAACTGTAGCAAAACTGGCTTCCCAAATCACAGAGAAATAACTTCAGTGGTTGTTCTGCTCCTCCATCCCAGTGCTATCATCCAGCACCTACTGATAGAGATTACCAAGATCCCAGCCTATTCTCCAGCGGGGCCCCATGCTGTGCAGGGAAAACCCAACAACCCCTAAACTGAAGCTTAAAAGAGCTAGACTTGGGGACAGGAATGGGCACTGGAGTGGTTCACAAGAGAGAAAGAACCTGAAGGAAGGATGCTGAAAGAAAAGATGAGTAACAGAAATAGCTGGCTTGCTTTATCTTCCAGAGAAGCAAGGAGGAGGGCGAGGGATGTTGCAATGAGAACACTACTTCTTTTTTCCTCCCGTGACTATCAGGAAGCTGACAGGGAAAAAAAAGGAGCTGCTCTGGTTCAACAGCTAAAAATGAGAGTTTTCCAGTGCACAAATACTTACTAGCTATAAAGGAAGAACTGCATCTCCAAGCAGGCTCCTGCAGTAACTTCCTAGCAGAAATCCCCCAAATCCCATGTGCTGGTTCACTCATCTTCATCTAGTGTGTTTACCCACATAAGACTTGTTATAAGAATGTTTCTTGAGAACAATTTTTTAATATAAAATTGTACCTTCTCTTTTATTTTCTTTAGTGAAATGGTGAACATCAGCCTGGCGATTACTTTTAATTTTACCATGTTATGTTTTTTAAGAGAGTAAATATTATAAAATAATAACAAAACGCCTGTTGGGATGTGTTATTATATTTTTATCGTAACCTGAATACCACATGCTTTACTAATTCAGGGTACTCTTCTCTTGACTGCTATCTCATTATCTCATCCATGTGGCAAAGTCAACAGGAAAGGCTAATATCGCATCAGTGGTCAGAGGAACTCACACAATCACTAAAACTGAGACTTTTCTCAGTGTAAATAGCACAAATTTTTTTTGGCAAGCCATTTGATTTGGCTTAAGCCACATAATGCAGAGTTCTGTCCATCTGTCCTACTTAATTATAATGACTGCAGAACCTAAATTTGCTTCCAAACATCCTTAATTAATATTATACTACAGGCTGGGTGGGTAAGGGGAGGAACTCCTCTGTTTCTGGTTCCTAAAAACCCCCAATCAAACCAAAACAAGGTCTGGAAGATCTTACATTATTTTTTCAGTGTCACTGCTAGAGACTTAATAACCATAGGATGTGCCCTGTGGTCTTTAATAATTTCATATAATGAGCAAACAATGTTTGTTGGCAAACAATTTGGTAAAACATCTTAACTTGCATTTTTCTCTGTGCCAACATACAGATGATTTGTTCCACATAGGAAAATTTACATCACAGAATATATATGCCCTGCATTGTCTACGTAAATAGAAAATTTTGACCGAAGTGCTACAAATATCTGAATTCAGCTGTAAGTAATAGAATTTTAGATAGGTTACATTTAGTTAATTCCAATTGCTCTATCAAGTGGCAGGCAGGGTGAGAAAAGCCATCTAGTGGACAAAAATGTAATTATATACCAGAAAATATTTTGAGGCACAAAGACTTTACTGGAGAACTCTTTTTTTGTTATTCATCTGCAGTACTTCTTATCTAGGAATACTTTAGAAGACTCTGGGAAATCAGCTTTTGCTGGAGGGCAACAGCATAGATCTCTAAGCCCAGGTTTTTGGCAGATTTTTTGATTAGCAATTGTCATAAAACATAGAAGACGCTTTGTCCCTCCTACCCCTCACAGAGAATTAATCAGCATATTTCTTACAACTCTGCAAGGGTCATCAGTTGACTGAATATCTTATCACTAGATTCAACACTATGTGCCAAGCAGACTGGCATTGCCACAGGGTTTAAATAACTGAGCTAATATTTAAACTTTTGTCCCCTCTGATCCCTGAAAATAATGAGAAGAGACTTTGTGACTTTGTAAACAGATGAGCCAAAGTGCACCCAGAACAGCCTTTTACTAAAATTATCTTTGAGATTCTCTGGGACACAAGATCAGGGAAGGCTGGGGAGCATGAGGCAGAGCAGCTGAGCCACCCCCCTCACAAGGCTGCATGTTGGGTTCATTCAGCATCTGACATAAAAAGTGGGGAGAAAGGAACAAAACCTCACATCCCAGTGTTATTAACAACACCCTCTGGCCTTTGCTGAAATGCAGACTACCATGGTTGTAGCGGCCTGTGCCATGAGTTAAGTAGCTGAATGTGACCCAAGCAGACAGGCTGAGCTCTGCACTGCTCTCCTTTTTCCTTTTATGCCGGGGAGCACAAGGGAGTGCACACAGCAGCCTTTTTTTATGCAACATTTTCACAGACCTGGCCCCCAAATTCATTCTCTTCTGCCACAAAGTTCAGAGTGTTTAGCTAGGCACTTTCAGCTAATCTTGAAGAGCAGATAACAATCTGTCATGCTCAGGCAGGCCAAAGCACTGAAGCCAAAGTATAATTTCAGTGGGATTACAACAACCCAAACCACCATCATCAGAGACTATACTGTGATGATGCAATCAAACATCTGTAACTCCCGCTGCTCCCAGCAATATACTGAAGCTGGATTAAATGAGCTGCCACTTAGAAACTGCTCTGCTGCTGGAACAACAGGTTTTGCTCCCTCTCCAGTACCCCCTTTTTTTTTGACACAATAGGTAACCCCAGGTATTTTGTGCTCCCAGTAACACAAAAAAAAAAAAAAAAATCTCTGAGTTAATCTTTTGAAGTAGTTGGTTTCAGGAGCATCCCATGCAATGATTTCCACCCGAAACACCTTTGCAGGGCCATGCATTTACCCAGCTTTTCCAACTGACCCTGAACATACATGCTTAGACATGTCACATAAGGAGCAGGCATCTCCTTACATCACTCCTCTGTTTGCCCCAGCATGAGGACTATTTAAAGCATTACTTCTGATAGAGCCACCATTTGCTCTGCTCAGACAATTCTTTGTGTTGCTGGGTTATAACACAAGGGAAACGAAGCTTCTGAGCTACCTTGCACAGACCTTCTCTGCAGTCTCTTATTCATCTCACTCCTAATGAATCACAGCCTTTTCTCTCTCTTTTCATAATAACCAAATAAGGATTTCAGGGTTTGGCCCATTCACCACATTCTGTGTTTTAATACAGACAAGAATGGAATACAAAATACTGCCAAAAGTTTAGCAGCAGGGGCAACCTTTTTGCTATTTTCATGTCTACAGTTCCTGATTCAACAATGCCGACTTGCTGTTCTGCACGACTGCAAGGCTAGGAATTCATAAACAATAATAATAACTGTCCAACAAGGCCTCATCCCAGCCATGCATAAGTGCAGGACTGGCACAGAGCAGAAAAATGCTGCTTTGTGCCTTTACAAGCTTGCAATATAAACTTTGCACTGTCAGTTTAAAACTTTGGCATCTGTGTCTGCAAATGGGGAGGGACCCATTTTCAGATACTTTTGAAATCTAAACTTCAGCTGTTGCCAAGCTCAGAGATATATTTGCTCCTTTTTATTTTTAAAAGTTTCCTGAATATGTGAAGAAACCCACAAAGACATTTTAGAGATGTGTAGCTATGAAAAATGTACATGCTTCTGTTTTTTTCTAAGGAGCATTCTCAATCATTGTAATTATTCCTTGAGAATGCTTTTTTAAAAAACAGAACCATGGCTATTTTTCACAGCAACAAACCCCTAAAACAGCTCTAGAGCTTTCTGTGAAACTTAACAAAAAAACTGGCTTTCAGCTAAGAACAGCAAAAATAGATCAAAACCCAATTAGCTGGCCCACATGGCAGAAGACAGGTGTGCTTTGGATGTGGTATTTATACAGAATCAGGATAAGCATTTTTTTTACTTTTACACAGATTCCTGAAGACTGTAAATATCACAAACCTCCTCTTGCCAATGCCCATCCTGACCATTTAAAACACCGGCCACTCAAAGTATAACCTTAGGATGCAGCCTAAAACATTTAATCTTGCCTCCTACCAGGTTATAGAAGTGAATTAACATGAAAAGCAGCAGACTGATGAGTGAATTATGGTTATAATGAACCTTCAAAAGCAAAACCAAGTAAACTCCTTTGGAAACTGCAGCCGGAGAGAAGGCTGGGAACACCGAAACCAATTACGACTCCTTTAGCGTTACACCTGTTTAAATGAATGCCAGATTCCGCGCAGAATTATTTACATTACGTTATTAACAAAGGGACATATGAGTAATGGGAAAATATAAATGGTTTATGCAAAACAGGCTCTACTGAAACCATCTAAGAACTTCAGGTACTTGAGTCAGAAAGCAAAGGCTGTGGTCAGATCTGCAGTGGCTGCCCTTGAGTTGGGCAAAAAGGCTCTAGCTCCCTCTCTAGCTGCTGATCACTGTCCCCAAGCTGCCTGACTGACGCCAGAATAAATACTCATGTAATTGTCCCTTATGCAATTCAGTTGATGCTCCTCCTGCTTTTCAATAGTTTGAGGTTATTTTTTAAAACTATACTGCTCAAGCAGGAACAGAATTAGGGACAACTGTGCCAGGAAATCAAAGAGGGATAGTCTTCTGCAAACACATGGCAGTTGACAAGCAAATGGGAAGAGGCTAAGAGCATCAACTTTCTCCCCAGGTCATAGTCTTACTATAAAAGAAGATCAGGTGCATACAACCCCTTCTCTCCTTCCAGGTTTGAGGATTCAAGTACCTACATACAAGATGGTTCCCCACTGTATAAGACACTTCATATATTAAAGCGTGTGACAGAAAAGAAAAATCATATTTCTAAAGAGACCAAATGCAAAGTTGGGAACCAGAAGTGACTGAAGAAGCCTGGCAAACCTGCCCAGCAGCTGGGATACTCATGAAGCCCAGGTCCCAGCTCTGTCTCCGCGGCATTTCTTCTTCCAATACCCTGCCTTCCTCCCACCTGTAAAGATCTTGTTCAATTCCTGGTGTGGGAATGGGCAGGTGACCATTGACTGAAATTGACTGATCACTTGCTAGAGTTGGTTTCAAAACCCAAGCTGCCCTCCTCACTAATCTCATCCTCTCATTGAAACATGGCAGGCCATCTCAGGCAGATGGGTATGGTCAGGCTTCCCCAACATTGGCTTGAAGCTAAAATCCCTTTTCTCTCAATTCATCCTTTTATGATGCATCTACTTTAACTAGTTTGGAAATGGTTCCTCAAGCCAGCAGAAAAATCAAGCTGTCTCTTTTACTTCCAGCAAGCACATTCAATAGTTTTGACATGGTCATAACTATTGTCCATTCTTGTCACAGCCAGGACACACATAACTCAGTTTGATTGTTTAATTCAGCAGCATGACAGAAAAAGACATCTCTCTCTTTTATACCAAAGAAACCTTACAAAAGGGCCTCTTCTCTACAAAGAAGATGGTACATTAAGATCAGAGACACAATTTTTCACAATTCAAGTTTCACTAGAGCAGTAAAATAAAGTGGCTCTCTTCCGTTCCCATACCTAACGCAAGCACTACACAGACAAGAAAACAGGGCTTTTACAATGAACTGGACAGCCTGCTGCACCCCAGCAAAGCTTTGGGGAAATTAAGAACGGAAATAAATATTGTATAACAAGCTGCACAGAACAGAACAGAACAAAAAAAAAAGAGGCAGAATTCAAAGTTCTATTCAATGCACATCTCAGAGGACTTTGCCAGATCCTTGCTGTCTCCTGAAGAAACGCTCATTCCAAGAATGGTTGAACACCACAAAGTGACCATGGGCTCCAACAGAAGTCTGTGAATCTGTTCCCAAGAAGCTCCCAACTGTGCTTCAAAAGACAAGATGACTGCCATTTAAGGTTCTTCAGCGCTGAAAGAGCTTACACATAAGATTTTCCTCTCACAACCAGAACACCAGGACCCAGAAAGAGTTCCAGCTGATTTTCCAAGCGGTGAGTGACTGGCTTTCTCAAATACAGCTGCTTTCTTCATTAGGAGACTAAAAATAGTTCTGCTCCTAGCAGACTGACTTCCTTTTAAGCCTTCTGCCATATCCATGTGTGTATTTCATTCAGTTTCTGCATGTCTGTGCCACTGTAATTCTATTTCAGTCTTTAAGTACATTCAAGAAATTTTTCATTTCCCTCTCCCATATTCACTCCAGATGTCCTGCACTGTCCAAAATGGTTTCACATTAGTAGAATTTGTAGGGTTATTCTGGCATTCACACTGCTCCCATCTGCCTCAGTATTTTCAGGAAAGATCAACTTTCTCCCTCAACTGTTAAAGAATATGGACAACGAGTTTAGGGTTTGAAAACATCCATGATTAACAGTAGATGTTTTGCTTGTACCTTGTACAGTATGAATAACTGAATACTACCATATCAAGCTTTCACTTTTTCCTCCTGGAGAGATGCTGGAGTGAGAAACCTGAGGAACTAGATGATATGCCGTGTCTTAGAGAATATATTGCAACAGCAGTAAACACTTCATGACGCTGCATCAGCATGCAAGAACTTCACTGTGAAAAGCCACACTGAACATGAGGTGGTGGACTGTGGGAGCACACGCTGCAGCGCTCCTTTCAGTTCCAGTCACCTTCAGAACCAGATCAAGGGAAACTGGGCACTGCCACTCTCTTCTAGCTCACATGGTGGGCATGAAAATCAAAGTGCAAGAGGGATTGTAGGAAGGAGGAACCAGGGCAGGGATATACCCCCCGATTCCTCCAAATGTGACATTAGCATATGCTTAGATCCATATAGCTCCAGAGGGTTCAAGATGACCTGGCCAGTAAAAACCTATGGCATACTCAGTCCTGAGTGAAAATGCCCAGTGTTGGACAAATGGTGTATTAAAAATGTGACTGACTCACCCACCAGAGCTAAACAGCATCAGAGAATCATAATTGCTTCTACCCCAGGAAGACTTCAACCTTGAACCTTTCAGCGCAATTCTCTACATCACTTGACAACAGTAAACTTTGTAATGATGGGAAAACTGGTTCAAACAAACTAAACAAGTTTAGTTTAATTCCTAAAATCCTAACCTGAGATACATTCGCATTTCCAAAGTTTTGGTTATAAATATGATGTGCTTTGCTGAATCTGTCCAGGATGAAGCTGGGAAGCAATAGGGATCCTAGTACTCAGGTGATTTCTGGATGAAAAATATTTGCATAAGCATTATGAAACTTTGGTAATACTCCTGCCCATCCTTAATCTTCTTGCAAATGTAGGTGTGTTATCTAATAAACCTAAAGATGTACAACCTTTCTAATACAGATAAGCTGCTTGCAAAATTTTTATTCCAGGAAAGATAATTAAAAGAGAACTCCAGGTCCTTTTTTTTTTAATCTGAAGTTTCAGTGATGTGAATTGCTAACTGTGTCTGAGAATGCAAAGGTATCCTCAAACCTTTCTAACCCTACTTATTTCTACAACAGTTGAGGTGATTCGCAACCTCAGTCTTGAGTCAAAAGTTGTTCTAAGAATGGTATTGCTTTGGAGGTTTTGAAGAGGAAAGAGAAAAGGGAAAGGTACTGATGATACTGAATGCTACCCAGGTAGCATTATTTAAAATAAAATATGGTGAATAGTGTATCTCCTTCCTCGAATGTATACCAGATACGTCCCTTCAGAGTAAATAGTCTTAGCCATTTTCTGTGATGCTAAAAATGGAGGTTTCAGCTCCCCTTCTGTGTAAGTAGGAAATAATAACTGGCAGAAATGCCAATACAAGTAGAAAGCAAATTAATCCAGCCATGTTTTGCTATGAACAATGTTGCTGCAATCCTGTGATAACCCCAACCAGGAGCAAAATTTGGCTTGCTCTATCTTCTCCCTCTAAATGTCTCCCTCTGACCATACAACTGTTCTGCTTTCTGGTTAAACATTACATGGAGTGTGTTCATTTCTGCTTCAGCTAATTTAGCTATGCTAAATGCAAATGCTTCCTGTACTTATGAATACAATCTGTTCATAGTGAATAGTTTTGAAGATTTGGTGAGTTAAAACAGCAACAGTATCCATGTGGGACCAATCTTCCCTGGACAGCTCTTATGCTTTGATTCATAAATTCTTTCCATAGGAAATATCTGTGGAAAATCTCCAACACATCCAGAAATGCACAACTCAGTTGCTTGAGTTATTACAAATTCTTAATACTTATTGCTTCTCCCTTTATTTCTCACTCTTGTAACGACATTGGCTCTTGGGTTCACATGAGTCCCCACTTATGCTTATTTTCCATTATTATAAAATGTGTATTTAAAAACTGCAACAACATCCATCATTAGTACTACCACATTAATCTATTAAAAAGCAACTTCCAACTCTGAAATCATCTGATTTCTGCATCTAGTGGATGTGCTAAGGCACTTCTTCACCTGCTGTTACCATTCTGCATGTTTGACTTACAGTGTGGAATTAAGACCCAGTTGCTGGATTATGAAAAAAAGCATACTATTCTCTGTCTTGCAATACAGAATTTCAGGAAACCTTGAAAAAACACTCAGCCTTGAAAGATGTAGGGGTGACAGTGGTGGGAGCACAATGGAAAACCTGCAAGTGAACTTCTGAGGCCTGTGGCATTCACAATCCACAAAAGATGAAGCAGAAGAGCAAAGAGGGGGGAGTATGGTTGCTAGGATGTCAGAACGTGCCTAGTTTGTCACAGGTATCAGAGGCTGAAGGATTTTTATCCTCTTCAGCAGTTCATTTTGGAAGCGAGAGCCCTGTACTCAGTTGCCCGGAGTGCAGAGCTTGAACATACCAAGGTGGTTCTCTTCGCATCTCTGGAAATTTGTCATGGATCTCTGCCAGAGAAGTTTAGCTCTTTACACCAGATTTTGCAGACTCCTCAGGAAGTCCCTGTCCATCCAGCCATTGGTGTAGCAGTACCAGGTGTTGCCTTGACATGAGAAGGAGTTCTCCTGTAGTTGAGTCTATTTTTATCAATCCTTCTTGTGACGTGGTCCCACCAATGGAGTCCAACTGTTTCATAAATTAAAATTTATACAAATTATAAGAACTTTAGGCAAAACTCAGCAAATTGCAGCTAGCCAAGATGTTAGAAGAAGAAGCTAGCACTTCTGGTCCACATGGGTAAAGAAATAAAAGTTTTTAAGTCATGGTGGCACTTCTTGTTAGTCAAAGAAAAGAGCAGAAGTTTGACCCTTTCGCAAAGCATTTGTCTTCTCATGTTAGCATTTGACAGACTCCAGTTTATTCAGTATTTCCTCTCTCTTATTTTCTGTCTTCTTCAAATGATGTCTCTTCCTCATGATTCCACTGCTCAACACTCAAGCAGGTTCAAGGGTATAAGTAAATGTTGAAGGTCTCATTTCTGAGCAGCATTTGTCATTCTTTGTATAATTCTTGACTGGCCATTCTGCTCCAGGTTAGACCAATAATTGCAAATACCATCAGATTTCTCACCTCCCAGACCAAGACAAGACCATATCTCAGTCCTCCTCGCAGCAGGAATGCTGTGGCAGCAGAATTCTTTGGGTAAGTGTTCTGTGGGTTTCTTTTAAAAAACAAATTAGTCATATGCAGAGCATGTCTAGAGTGGAGAAAAGCCAAAGAGAGAAGTCCTTTTACAGACCTAGCTATGCCAGCTGAAGATGATGATCTCCCCAGCTGCCTCTCACCCTTGCCAGAGGTTACAGCAAGCTGACCTGCTAGGGAGCAAGCGTGCCTCAGGCAAAAT
This sequence comes from Machaerirhynchus nigripectus, assembly GCA_013397975.1. NCBI lineage: Eukaryota > Metazoa > Chordata > Aves > Passeriformes > Dicruridae > Machaerirhynchus > Machaerirhynchus nigripectus. The sequence continues at coordinate 884,930 of VZRQ01006438.1, read as the reverse complement.
GAGTGAAGCTGGCTGAAAATGTTTAAATATTTAGTCTTTGTTCACTCAGTTTTTTTTCTGATGTGAACAGGTTTAAGTGGTCCCCATGATACTGAGCCACAGGTCACAGGGGACAGTAACCTCTAGTGCAGGTAGTAAGTGTCCAGTATGGAGAGGGATATGTGTAGTAACCTTTTCAGCTGGCAGGGCAGTTTGCAAGACAGAATGTATTTCCACGGTTCTGCACTAACATAAATATTCTGTATCATCAGTATGGTTCTTTCCATTCCCTCACTGGATTGCCCTAACAGTTTAACTTTATCATCACATTTGCAGGCCTGGACCTCCTGAGGGACTTACACCATCCAAGTATCTGCTGGAGGGACAACACAGCAGGACAATAAGCAATCCAGGAGGTTTCTAGAGAGCATGAATGACAAGAGCCAATGAGGAGAAATGTTCTGCTGGACCTCATGCCCCCCAACAACGAAAGATTCATCAGGAATGTGAAGATCAAGGTCAGCCTTGGCTGAAGAGAACATGAGATGTGGGAGTTCAGGATCCTGAGGGCAGAGAGGAGGGTGAAAATCAAGCTCAAAACACTGGACATTTCAGGAGAGCAGACTTTGGCCTCTTCGAAGATCTGCTCAGAAGAGTCCCATGAGACAAGGCACTGGAGGGAAGAGAGGCCTAAGAAAGCTGGATAATATTAAAGGATCATCTCCTCCAAGATCAAAAGAGGTCCATGCCAACAATTTCAAAAAATGTCAGGAGGCCTGCATAGATGAAAGAATAGGTCCTAAACAAACTCAAGCACAAAAATGAAGCATACAGAGGGTGGAAGATAACCTGGGAGGAATATGGAGACATTGTCTGAGTACTAGGGACAAAGTTAGTTACACCAACACCCAAATGCAACTGAATCTTGTGAAGGGTATCAAAAACAACAAGAAGGGCTTCTATAAGTGCATGTGTGACAAAACAAAGGCTAGGGAAAATGTGAGCCTATTATTCAGCAAGACTGGGGACCTGGTCACACAGGATGTGAAAAAGGCCAAAGTACTGAACACTGCCTTTATCTCATAGCAGGACTGGCCTTCAGGAATCCCAGGTCCTAGAGACTATGGAGAAAGGCTGGAACAAGGGAAATACACCCTTAGCAGAGGAGAATCAGGTCAGGGAATACTTAAGCTAACTGGACATACAAACTGTTCCACTGACTCTCAGTAGGTCCTAAATAGTTTAGCACAGTACTAGTAGCTTGGATTTCAAGGGCAAAGGAAACAGTTAAGAAATGTCATTAATGCTATTAATCTTGCCGGTTTGTAAACATGAAAGAAAACACACATGGCATTTGACTATGCCCTGATACCTGATGATCAGTCCAAGCAAAAAGCAGGTATGGCAAGTGTTCTCATTTAAGCTGTAGTCATTACCTCATGCTTCATCCCTTCTGTTGATAGCAACCTTGTCTCACAGCCAAACAACAACAACCAGCATAAGCATAAACGAAATTGATCACCCACCTTCTTATAGTACAAAAACATACATAATAAAACCCATCAATTCCCGCAGAGAAACACTTTAAAACAGTTAAGCTGCCGCTACAAAAGAGACATAAAACAAAAATAGGCTAATAGCATCTAAGGGTACTCTGTTGAGATGTCGGAAGCCATAAACAGGTTAGTTTGGCTTTCTGAGTTACAGTTTGCAGACATACCTCTACAAGGTTATCATTATGAGTTACTGTTGTGTATGTTTAATGGATTTTCTTCTTCTCTGGTACTGTAGGTTCCTAGTCTGCAGTTTTGTTTCTTACCAAATCTAATCAGCTAATACTATGTTTTACAATATTCACTTGTTAGCTACTAAATTTTGGATTCTCAGGCCAAGGAATGAAGGACTGAGTGCTACACATTTGATTATGTGAAAACTGTCTCTATTTTCATCTGTTTGTGCTATAGATATATTTGCCTTGTGAAGTCAAGAGGCTTATGCTTCTCCTGCATCTCACATAAATATTTTGTATCCCCATTTAGATGCAATTTAAAGTACAGCTGACTGTGTTGTCTTAACTTTACATACTAATGCTTTCTTTGTAGCTCTTGCACAGCTTCTATTAGCCTTTAGCCACCCCAGGGCCCTATCTTAAAATCCTCTTTCATGTAAATAACCATTATTGAATAGATGTGAATTCTTCCTCACCCACTGACTACTTTAATTGATAGAGACATTATGAAAAAAATCTGAAACACCACCTTTGAATAGCATCTGCTTTTATTATTATTTTTTAATTCTCTGCCACTTCTATTGAATGTATGGCTACGGCCTTATACGATCTATAAACATTTGGTGGTAAGCACCTTTCATTTTCATCAAACTGGACCTTCAGTGACACCAAGAAAGCAAATTAGGAAGGTATTTTTGCTATGGCTCAGCTTAGCCACTCCTAAAATGCAGCTCTCAAAATGCCATCACTGACCTGAACAAAGATTTGGGATAGCACAATGATAAACATCAGACACAGTAATCTTCTGCATAAGCTCACTGCAGAGACGTCACAAGATCATGTTTAATTTGAGAAAGACAATTTGTATTGCACTATAAATTTAAATAAATAAAACCTACATCATCAAAACAGCAGTCCAGTGACATCACCTCTGTTTAACAATGGCACTACCAAAGAAAACTGAGAAAGTCTGATTTGCAGTTTTATGAGAAGTACAAAAATCTATAAAGTCAGTAAACAGAGGTTTTGTGTGGTGCAAGGGACAGCTGGAAAAATTAGTGTGCAGGTAAAGGATGACATTTCTGACAGGAGTCAAGAAGCTTTTAGCCAAGACTGCAGATGAGTGGCGCAGTGATAGTTTGATGTGGTTTTGCTGGAGTAACCAAAGACAGCACTGTGAAAATTATATCCATCTTTGAGTCTCAGTTCCTCTTTGTACTGCTTGTCTCTCAAAAGCACGTATTTAAGTACCACAATATGCAACACATGACACCGATCAGCTTCAAACATCTGTTGTGTAGCACATGCAAAACCACGCTACAGAATTGCTAAGGAAAGCTGCCTTGTAAATTCGCAGGAAAGCTTTACTGATTCTCCTCTGTAGGGAATTCAAGTGAAACCAAAATTTTTAAAATTAGGAAAAGTCTGAGTGAAAAGCAGGAAATGGCAGAACTCTGCAGACACACACATACACACACTTCCCTACCCCATGGCCTCTTAACACAGGAGTATTTACATTCAACAGCAACAGCAACCAGCTGCCTTTCCCACTGCCCCATCAATCACCCGACAGAGCCGGACGAGGGTATTTCAATGACTGCTTTGCGAACACAGAACCCAGAAGCGCTTCCCAGCTCTTGGGTCCAGCTGTCCACGCTATCGGTGGCTGTCAGTGCATTCAGACAAAGCGTGGTTGTGTACCACCTCCTCCCACTCAGCCTCGCTCCCCAATTCCCACGGGAAGGCGATTCGGGCACGCGGTCGGAAGGGCTGGGAGCAGGGATGCAGGCAGCCGGCTGAGCTTCAGGGAGCTTCGGCTGGCAGTGAGCTGCAGCTCTACTACGGGTTTCACCAGTCAGGGGGTCAAGTTACAGCATGATTCAGATGTGTGGGGCAAAGCAGACCCACGGTATATTGTAAGCCGGCTAAGACTGGAAAGGTGATCAGCCTTGTCACTGCTACAAATTGAAACCATGATGTAAGGGGAGCAGGGACGGCTGCGTTATTAATCAGTGACAGGGTAGCTAGCATCTGCCGAGCAGACAAACCATACCAGTCAAAGTCACGCTCTCTGCCGGCCTTATCACTCGAGGTAAACCAGCCAGAGGGCATAATCCCTTCTGACATTGCTTCCCTGCTCAGATTTCCAGGGCAGGCCCTAAACACAAGCAAAACAGATGCCAGTTCTGAGCAGCCAGTCTTTTTCAAAGGCACTTGATAGGAACATCTGCAAATCCCTTGCCCACGGAGGCCGGCCGGGCCGAGGGCAGCGCAGCTGGGTCCAGGGGCGATCTCACGGCTCCCCTCAGCCAGCGCCAGCGCTCCCGGCTGGCCATGCAGCTCCCTGCTTGCCATCCACTGAATCCACAGTGGTTTCTCTGATATCTGAACTAAACTTTTATACCCATACCACGCGTAATGCAACAATTTATTTCCTGATAAGCATTTGATATTTATATAACTGCAGATGAGAGAGGAGGGAAAAAAAATCTATCAGAAATAGCTTTATAGATGAGTCGTCTCATTGTCTAACAAGCTTTTCATTGTTTTTAATTTTCATTTCTCTCCATGGTTCAGGGCACTTTGAAAAAAAATAAAATCTATTCAGCAGTTTCCCACTCATAATTCAAGGAAGAGAGTCATGTATTATAATAGAGATAATTAGCTTTGACTGAAAATAATAAGCTTGGTACCAAATATCCCCCACTACTGCACAGAATGACCATTTATTGTCTTATATACTCCCCATCCAGCCTAATTATTGCAACAGTAATTACTAACCTGTTGAAAGAACAAAAGAAAATGCAACTAGCTCTGCAGTGAAATAAGGAGAACACTGCTGATTCTAATATGAAGCTCTTGGTTGACCTCTCTTAGAACAAGCTTACTTACCATTTAGACCTTTTATCAACACACGTGCTTGTAAGCGCCAGAAAAGGAAATACATCCACAAATAGTCTGATCACAGTTGTTAGGTCCCACCCATTTAGGCCAAATGTCTCTTCCTTTGGCCTGCAGGAATGGCACTGATTTTTGGATTTCTGGGAAGTTAAGAGAGCAATGCTTGTCCCAGGCTGTGTGCTGCAACATTCAGACTTGCATAGGCTGGAGAGATTTGCTTGCCTACTCTTCTGACCCACCAAACCTCTCCCTAGCTGTTATTCTGGCTTGTCTCAACAGATAGGCTGCGAATCATGCCAAAGAAAGAAAATTAACAAATACAACCCTTTATGTTCAAAGAATAACATGTGCTTAAAGGACTTGAAGTATAATTTTTATCTGCAGAAATATGTGTTCATGACAGCATTTCTCCCTAGTTCCACTACATCCCACTCTTGCTTCTGCTTAAATTCAGTCTTGGAGCTTCACCTTTGACAGCTGAGTAAGCCTTGGAAAAAAGCAGTAAGTGGCAGCACCAAGGAACCTGTACTTGGGAGAGCGTGTACAGCTACCTGGGAAAGTAGAGGGAAGTGTCATTAGTGTCCTTATGTCCTGTTCCATTCAGGTCCCTGAATGGGACCTATCCCTCTCTCTGTCTTTGCCAATGGGACTTGGAGAAAACCAGTGCCTTCCAGATACCATCAGTACTTTTCAAAATCTGCCACAGTTGTTATGCTCATTGAATCCAGGAACTGGAACAAAGCCACACAACATATGTGAGCATTCACAGATAATCAACTCTGCTGAAATTTCAGATATTGAATATTCTCTGGGAAACTGTTCGCAATCAATCCACAAATGTAAACAACACAATCTCCCACCTCCAAAAACCCCAGCAAGCTATAAAGTAATTCATAGCATAAATACAACCAAAAAATACAACATAGAAAACCTCAGAAACAGTAATCTGAAGCACTTAACAAACATGAGTTACACACAGACTCAAATAATGAGACTGGTTTAAACCAGAAATTTGTGGCTTTTTTTTGAGTTCTGGATGTTTTTGCCCCCTGCATTTTGAAGCATTAGTTTCAGAGCTTTTTCAGCAGAATCAGGAGGACTAAAAATTTCCTTTTCCCCCCCAAATTTTAATTCATTGCTCTTTTTCCTTGGTCCCACAATCCCAGATGGTACAAGCTTTAAGGAAAATGCACATCTAATAATTGTGTTTTCTTCTTCCATGGGACATGCACTGCTAGAAGGCATTCAAATAAGTGGGAGGACACTCCCAAAAGTATAGGAATACCAACAAATGCAGAAGCCATAACACCTGATTATCCCACAGAGAGAGAGAGTGGCATGATGTATTTTCATAATAAAGGGAAAACTTCATAGTCTAATCGCTGTGTCATTGGTGGGTTTGGTATAGCAGAACAGGATAAAACCGCCAGTGTTTTCTACAGCCTTTACTTGGCCACAAACACTACATCAATATACTTTTAATAAAAATATACACATTTTTCCTCCTCAAAACCCCAGTACCTAAATGCAATTTGACACCAAGTTTTAAGATGTCATTAGTGAATTTAAGAGGTGCTTATAGCAGGATTAGAATATTGCAGCTACTTAAGTTGTAAACCAAAACTTAAAATATCACTAATATTTTCTTGATGAAACATCTGATCACTACCTAACAATTAAAAGATACAAAAAAAATTTATATGGCATTCACCATTTAGAATAACACAAAATCAAGACAAGGCATCAAAAGCCAGTGAAATTCTGTTTTGTTTCGCATATAAATGTTCAGTTATGGGCTTATTTTGCATGCCACCATATATTTCCCCTACTAGTTGAAAAAAGAAAAAAACATTAACAGCTTCAAGAGGGTTATTTACAAATTTCTAGTTTTCCCACCTTCCTGATTCATTTAGTGTTTAACCACTGGACTGTATTTCTCTTAGTTCTTCTCCAAGCCACCCTTCTTTGCAATGCACAATACATTGTCTAATAGGATCCCAAAAGAAAAAAACAAAAACAAAAACAAAAAACCCCAAACAATTGTAAGTTGTAAGCATTGCTCCATCCAGAGAATGTCTCTATGGGCTTGCAAAGACAACAGGCTTTTCGTATGTGTAGGATTTACATAGTGCGACTTCTTACTCTTCCGGAAGCTTGCTTTCACACACTCCAACCTTGTTTGCTTTATCCTGCGCGAGTCACAGTGAAAAAGCACACTTGGGAAAAATAGCCAAAGAAAACATGAGCAAACTAGTTAGTTGGAAGTAGGACAGGCCTATGCCAAAACCAGAGACTCAAACATATCCGAACTTTGGGAGTACAAATTTTAACTTCACATGTATTCCCCATGTCTACAGTAGGTCTAAGATTAATTTGTGTAATTAGTTCTACTTGTAATTATGCTGTTTGGTCACTAGTGCCTTTTGGCTGTTTTGAGGCTTTCAGGAAAGGAAGTGGTTTCTGGAGACAAAGAAAAATGGAGCATAATTCATTCTGTTTGGAATCGCTACTTTTCTTACTAACAAATACTTCTTTAAGCACTTTGAAGAATCCTACCACCCTGATTCCCAGACACACTCAAAAGAAGTCAGAAAAATGCTTCTGACCTACCTCTATGCATGTACAAATCTGACTTTTCATTGAACAGAATCTGCAAGACTCAAGATGATAAACATAAAAAATCTTCAGTTTTGCATGCATCCAAACTTTTGGTCAAATCTAAAATAGAGAGATACAAAACACAGATTTTGCTTTTAATGCAAGTGCTCTTTGCATCTGATGATCTTTTGCCTGAATTTTCTCTTCAAGACTCATATCAGTATCTCTGTTAAAAATCTTACAGTAGCTCTTTTCAGAATAGGTGGATTATCTGGTTATCTGATGCAAACACAGTTTTTACAATCATCCTGTTTTACAGCATGAGCTACACACACAGAGTATGTTATAAACTTGTTCTTATACAGAAAGGACTGTTAATCTTTCCAGTCTGAGGAGATTTTTGACTTCATCACAAATTCTCCTTTCCCCTTTAGATGCCTTCATTAAGGACATAGGATTGGCTGCAAAGAGAAACACATTACAAAGAAATTCTCCAACTGTAACTGCCTATACAGCTGATTCAACAGGACACACAGAACTGGCTATCAAGAATAATGCACACATCCTTATAGAGAGAAATGAAAGTTCTCACATTCTAAGTTAATACAGATCCTTTTTTTCAGAATATTTTTATATCTAGACTTGACATTTATTTTGGAATGTCTTTAAAATTTCACCCTCTTCTGGATTTACAACATACCCCACATGAACACTGGACATGTCTCTAGGATTTTATGTGCATTCTTTTACAAAAACTTTAAACGTGGTAAGAGGTATTGTAAAACTCTCTGAACAAAGCCATCAGCTGGTCTGGAACTTCTTAGTCATAATAAAAAAATAACAAAGTGAATTAATATTTGCCTTTGTGAGATTCTCTCCTGTGTACAAATAGTGCTCTACAGTCTTTCTCTATCAGGTAGATCCTCACTATATGTAATTTGGCTTTGACAAAGCTCGGGTGCTGCTTGGCCAACTGATCTATATTGATTCACTCTCTCCCTCTCTCGTAGGAAAGGTCAAACATTAGTGTCCTTGGTCAGGTGTTCAGACCAGTGCATCTTTCTTGACTAACTGCTGCAGCCTGACTGATGCCTTTTGCTCTAAGTGCTGGCATTTTTAAGCCAAAATCTGAACAGGAACTGATCAGTGCTTGAAGAAACAATGTCATCCCATCAGTTTCTCCAAAGAGCAGGATACAGGTTTCTTCCAGTCTGCTTTGCTGTTTTAACCACAAAGTATAGAAATTTTTTTCTGGAAGCACCAAAGCAGAAACAACTGTTGCTAGAAATACTCAGCCCACATATTTACTGGATTACGAAAGCCCTACCTCTGCTGTAATCCACACAGGACTCACTGGCTCCCTCTTCCTCCTAGTACTGCAATCATCTCATCCTATGTCCTTTTGCAGTCTCTTTTCACCAGATAGATCTATTCAGCCAAAATCTTGAAATCACTGCTTGCTCCTTGGCACCAAAAGCAACTCCCACACAGAACGCCCCAGAGCTCAACGTCAACAGTATACAGATACAACAAGGTCTTTACATTTCCCTGCTCTAAACAATATCGCTGTGGTCTGACACAAGGACAAGGGTTTCTATTGTCTTCTGTGAAGAACATTTAATGCTATCCCTTCCTCCTCCAAATGAGAAATCATGTGTTGCTTGATGTCTGACTGGTCATGCCCTAAAGCAAACACATCTTCCTTGATTAATGCGCCTGTATCCGCCAAGAAAGCCTGGCTCCTTTCACTGGCACTCCTTGACTTCCAAGTGTCCCAAATTAACCATCTTTCTTATTTCACATCGTATGGTTCTGCAGCTCCTTCACCTTTAGCTGTCAGTTCAGACATAAGGTCAGCTCCACACAAAATGACCAAAACTCCTGTGTCCATCAAGTTCACTGACAGACTTTTAAAACTCACATATCTGGGTTCTTTTCTCAGTTACCAATTAACTTTCATATTTACAGGTTTGCCTCATCCAAACCAGATAACAAACCCACCCACTCCCTTCCGCACCCCCTGTCAATAGTGTAACATATAATTACAAGTCTGTAAGTTTCCACAGTTCAGTGTACACAGTGTCTTTGTTCAAAGCCTGGGCTGCTGTGGCACAGAAAGGGAATTAACACCTCTTTTCCCATGACAGAGTGGTTGCTTCAGGCTACACTAAACACAGTTGAGTAGTGTAGCTTGTAATGAGTAAATAACTTCAGTGCTGCCAGTCCTATAACTTTCCCATATAGAAACATCCAGGAAAACTGTTGTTTATCTCCTACATACCTCCAAGATGGTATTTGTATCACAGTTTTGCCAGGATATCCCAGTTATACCCCAACGAGTCCTCACTCCAGAGATTTTTTTAGAGTTACATGAAGGGAAGTTGGATTTAGAGTCTTGATAGATACTGAGAAATGACTGCATAAAGGAAGCACAAAGCAGAGAGAAGGACTCTGGGACCCAGAGGTGGGGGAGCTATAGCTGGTTTGCTGCACATGGCATATGACTTTACACAGGGATCCTTACAGCTAAAGTTTCTGGAGCTAGATATTGTGTATGCAGCGTTCTTGAAAAACCAGATCTGTATAATAACAAGGATAAAAATTTAGTCTACATCTCTCTGTCAGTGGGTCTTAAGCTCCATCATGTCTAACACACCTCTGAAAACAAAAATTCTGAGTCCAAGATGTGAATATGTTGAAAAACTTTTCAATGAGATCACCAGAGTTCAATCCAATCAGCTAAAATTCCCACACAGCTTCTGGCCAGAATGATGCCCACCTTGCCCTGACTGTATTTGCTTTCCTGTACTTTTGTGATATAGGGGGAAGGGAACAAAATGTGTCCTATGGCCTCCTTTCCAGGTTTCTTTTAGTCAGAAATACCACTGTACCCAGCAGAAACAGGACCACATGCCTGGAGAGACAGCAGCCTGAAGCACAGCCCACCTTCTGTCTGTGCCCACACCTGTGGTGTGCTAATCCAGAGCCCACCCAGAAGTCTCTTGATGAAATCACTTTAACCCCAAACCCTGCCTGTCTCTTTCTGAGCCAAGCATAAATACTGGCTCCAAACGGCTCGTTCCTCCCATGAAACCGAGTGAACAGCTTTAGCAAACGGGTCCATCTGTAACTGAGAACGCTGAAACACTGTTTTTGTACTTTCTTGATCTCCAGAGTATCTGGGACTTCTGATGCACCAAGAAATAAACTGGGTATTTTAAGCAGCCTTTTAACCCACTGGCTAGAAAGGGCGGGGAGAGGAAAAGGGGGTCAAAATAGAAGCTGCCTAACGACAAAATCTGTGAGCTCTGACCTTCTGTCTGAAGATGAAAGCTGAGTTGGATGATTTTTCTATAGATGTCATTAAGGCAGCTTTTAAGGCTACTCTGCTTGAACTCTTGGTTGCACTTCAGTATTGTAAACAACTGCCAGAGGGAGAGTTAAGTAAGTGGAAGTCCAAAAAAGTAAGAAGCATTTTCAGCAGTGGAGAATATTGATCGTAGTGAGAAACCATTTATGCCCTGAAGGGCCATCAGCTGTCACTATTCCCCTGGCTCCAGAGCCATATTTAGGTGTCTAATATGAGTTAATTAACATATTCATTAATAGGTGGGTGGAGCTGTGTCAGTCTCAACAGAGAGGGAACACTGACATCAAAATAGACTAATTAACATAATTTGAACCTGTCTAAACTCACAATTGATAGCAAACACAGAAACTGCAGCATCAGAGCAGACAACTGGCATAAAATCTATTCCATGTGATGTGCTTCCAATGAGTGGCCAGAAACAAGCAAGTAATATTACCTGACGTGGTCAGTTAAGGAATAATTGGCACATGGGAACAGCAGATAATTGATCAAAGGCTTATTCCATTTGAACTCACAGTCCCCTGAAACAGTTTAAATCTTATCTAAGGCAGTTCTGGATGATCTTTATATCCTCAGAAGCATCTGTGGATAGCTCATGGCAATGCTTTCCACAGGCTTAATACATTTATATAACACTGTGTCACTTGAATCAACTTCAGGCTTCCTGCATTCAATCTTTTCCTCATGTGATTAGAAAAAAATGAATAGTTCCAATTCACAATTTTATTCTATTCGCTAATTCATCATCAAAAAGGTGAAATTCAGTTGTAGACATGGTCTAAATTCAGAGAGATTTCAAGTACTCAGCTCAGAGATACATCCACCTCTTTCCTGCTGCTGAGCTCCCAACTGACTGATAATGCCCTGAGGAACAGCAGGTCTCACTAGATCATTTTGTTACAGTAGACACTGCATAATTGGATCTTGGAAGTCCAGTGTAAGGACGAGCACTTAAAAAAAAAAAAAAACCCTAAATAATTTTGTCCAAAACTAGCAATTAAAAAAGCTGCTAGCATCAGATACTGTGAGGGAGCAGTGCAAAGGAAAAGAGAGAGAAAATGGGTCTAAAGTGAGATCTTAGCAAACGGGAATGAAATCTCACTTGCTGGCATGCACTTCAGTAAACAGGTTGCATACTATACTCTGCTTTCCCACCACACTCCAATTCAAACGCAGCTCACATACGGAGTGTGAATGTTCTTGTTCAAATCCCATAAGGTTTTTATTTCCTTTGCTTATTGACAAAACAGTAAAAACACTATGCTGAACAATTTTGCTACAAGAAAACAGCAGTTTGTCAGAACGACCGAATAAGGCATCCCTCAATGGAAAAACCCACAATGTTATTAGGCAGTGGAATGTAACAGAGAGAGTTCATTGTATGGATACTGAGAGATTTCATTATTTTCTCTTAAAAGGTAGCATTTATACCAGTTATATGGTATTACAGGCGTACGAAAATTACTTGTAAAGGAAGCAGAGAATGATGTTGAGAGGTTAAGTGGGGTGTTCCCCTTTATCTCCTCAGACAATACAAAGCAAGCTGATACTCAAGGAAACTGAAAGGCAGTGAATTTACCAACAACAAAAGGAAATTTTTTATTCAGTGCATGATAAATAAGCAAGGAAACTTGAAGTCTGGAGACATTATTAAAGCCAAGAGCTTATCAAGATTCCAAATGAGATTTTTGTATATGCACACAATAGGAAATTGGCAGTAGCTCAGAGAGGTAGGTTCTTTTGAAAATTTCTGACAAGATCTAGAAGCTAAAGTTTCACCTTCAAAACTGATTTAAGCACACAGCAATTACACCTGCATGAATGAACCCCACTTTTGTATTGTCTTCATTATTGAAGGCTGCACTAGTGCTAAGAGCGTCTTAACTCAAACTTACCCTACTCTAGTCTGGCCTCTCTAAATGGCAAACCAGGCTTGCATTCATTTATCTGCTCCTGGTTTCCTGTGAAGACATAATTTGGGGTGACTACACCTGCTGCAGCCTCAGGGGGCATGACCAAGGTGGTTATTCACTGGTAAATTCTTCTCCAAGATGCAAGTCCTAGACTCCTATAGAGGCCAGAAAAAAACCTGTGGTTGAAGGCAGAACTTGGCCCCCCACATGCACTGGCAGTAGGCTCTGCATGTATGAAGGGCTTTAAAGGCCATTCTGGATTCCTGCTTTCATTTTTAAACTACTTTGACAAAGAAGGGCAAAATATTACCATGCACAAAATTACCATAAAGTGAAGTGAAACATGAATTAGGTACAAAATTCAGCAAGTCATAAATTCAGCCAATGAGTGTTCAGCTTGGATTATTGCAAAGCATATGCAAATGTATGCTGAGCTCATCAGGCAGTTTCATCTAGCTATGGGTATCCTATTTCAGTTAACTATTCACAAAGCTGTTACTTATACTTACCCCATTTATAAAATACCCAAGCACTTAGGACACTTCATTTCTCTGCCTAAGAACAGGAGACTCCTTATTTGGGAGCATCCCTTTGCCACTAACCTACCATCTGTTGCCACTGTGCTGGCTACCCTCAAACTCTCCTCTTTACTTTGTGCAAATACACATTCACTAGCAGAGGAGAGCCCTAACCATCAGCTTGCTTTAGTCTCTCACCTGTTCAATTTTCTGCCTCTGCTCTAAGTAGCAGAATCCAAAGCACTAGTGAAGCCTCTTGTTTAGCTACTTGTAAACATTTAACTGCTTCTTGGGCTAAAGGGCACACAGAAAATGGCAGCTGAGCCAGTGGCCAGAGAATGTGTGTTTAAGGTTCTGTTCTTGTTCCACTAAAGGTTGTTTATGTAAATTTGAAAAAGATAATGTATCGCTTCATCTAATAATACCTAATAGCATGGTAAAATTGGTAAAAAGCTAAGAATTCAAAGCCTTTTCCAGAATGGAAGAAAATCTGAAATTCAGTCCATGATGAGATCCTGACTTGGACAAAGCTTTGAGGTTGATCTGCCTATTTTCTCCTGCAGCAAGATCCCTAACAAAGCCAAAAAGAATTTCAACGGGAAAAAAAAAAAAAAAAGGCGTTATTTTTCAAGATTACAAGCTACAAAAGTTTTTTAAACAGAGAAAACTCACAGCAACTTATTTATCTCCCCATAGCCAGTCCACTGTGCACATACAGGAAGGTCCTTGGTTACACTTAATGCTGGGACTTAGACTTTTCCAGGCCTAGGATTTCATAAAGGGAGCTCAGTGTGAGGTATCCCTAGAGAATACTGTTAAGTTCAGTACTTGCCTGAATCTGTATCATGTAGTTAGGGTCAAATAAAACATGTCCATCTGCTGTTGCTGCAGGAATGGACGTGTGTTCCCTTGAAACTGGTCATAAAACAACTTGTTTTCCTATTACAGAGCCTCCTATCCAGAAATAGGAAGTGGTTTCTTGCTGTAACCGCTGATTCCCTCTAAAACATCAACTGGGTCAAAAGAGAAATGTTTAAAGATAGTATTAAGCAAGCCTCTCTCCCTCATCTTTTTTTTTAATAACTACCATGATTTTCATCTAAGGAGAGGAAATTACCTTTATTCCTCCATACTCTTTACAGTAAGTTTATGACCATACGTGAAGCGTATCCTTGGTTCTTCCATCATACAGTTTACAGAGATAAAAAAGAAAACTCATCTTCACAAAAAGACAGGAATAGCAGTAAGATGACAGAGATGCTCCTCTAAGAGCATTAGTTTGGGGTTGCCTTCTTATCACTAAGAAAGGAGTTGTCACTGAACTTACAGAAAGAATTAGTCCACACAGCTAATCTGCTATCCGTTTCCATCTGAGCACCGTGAACACTAACTTTTTTATGTAGACAACCGCAATGCAAAGAAAATTCTCTGATCATTTCTTGAACAACTAGAATAATGGCGTTTATTTACCCAACTAAGAAGCCACTGGCTCTGCTAAAGTCAAAGCTGAGACCTAGCTCTCTGTGCTGAGAGGGTTGAGGGCCTTTTCTCTGTGTGACTCTAGAAAACAGATTCATGTTACTTATTTATATCCCAGTGCTTCTAATGGGTTTGATCAACTGATGTTTATGCATTGTATTGAGGATGTAAATATTCTTATGAAAGTTTATATCCATATCTGTTGGCAGACTATTTTCAGCACTGAGATCACTTCAAAATACCTATATGACATTCAATGCAACAAGGCTAGAGAAAAGTCAATGTGATTATCTGCCAAGTGTACACATAAGGACAGTAAGTGGTTTAGACACAGGTACTTACGAGACAGATCCCGTTTGCTGCTAAGAATTATAACAATATTTTAGCAAAATATGGAGATTAGCCAGAAAGGATAGCAACAATACTGTATTGTTTGGCATTTTTATAATTTGCCTCCCACCCCCAAAACATGCATGCACTGACTGAATAACCTCTAATCTGCATTTATATTGTTGTATCTTTATCTATTATGCATTACATGCACACGAAGCCAAGTCTCTGATCACACAGAGATGCTATTTAGAGTACACAAAACTTCCCTGGAGGGTTTCCATTTAGAGAAGGAAGCAGATTATCATAAGTCTCATGCAATGGTAAAAATACAAAAGGCACAGCTATTTCCACTGCAGAGTATCAATGTCATTCATGTGTCCCTATTTTAATATATTCAAGTACAGCAGCAGTCCTCCATGAAGAACTGGGAATAGGTTTCCAAGAACATCAGGTAGGAAATAGCTTTAGTTCTCTCTCCTGCTGTTGTCCAATTTGTACTTCAGGAAAGAACTTCAGACCAAAATTTACCATACTCAGTTATTCAACTCACCTGCAGTACTACAATTAGTGACTTCAGGAGGTTACATGCTGCCTTTCATTTTCAGCATGCTCGGTCTGCACAGAGGGATTAAAAAAGGCAATGTAATCAAACAATACTGTAATAATTGTACAGAGCAAAACAAAGGGGAGAAACACTACTAAAGGAAAAAAATCTAAAAAACCATTTTTCCCATGTAAACTCATGCTGCTTACCAATCTCCCTCAGAACAGAACTGCAAATCATAACACAGGTAACAGAGTCATGCTGAAGCACTTGGGTTTTGGCAAGGGATGGGCAGCAAAAGGGAAATGTGTGTGGGTGAGAGTTTCTGAACACTGCTGGGTCTTATCCTTTGACACTTAATGTTGGGTCATTTGTGGGAACAGACTTGGATGTTGGGTTCTCCCTACAGACTAGATGGGAATCACTCCAAGAGAAGTTTGTTCCAGTAAGGACAACACTTAGATTAAGTACATGTTGTATATAGCCAGCTGGAAGCCCAACTCTTGAGACTGCAGGACTGAAATTCATTCCTCCGGGACTCCATTAGTACCCCTGGAATGACACCAAAGATACTTCTTCTTAAAAAAAAAACAAAAAAAGGAGTTAACTAGTTTGCCTTAATGCCTTAGAAGATATACCACACCAGCCTTCTCTTTTGCATTTTCATTGGGCGCTGCTTGCTTTTCTTCAAGGAGGTTGCATCCACTTAGACATGGAAGTGTCAAACTGATCTCCTATCACAGATTCATATTGATCTCCGCTGGTCAGATTCTTACCAAAAGAGGTTACCAGGCATGGCCCATTCAGGTGCTGACATTAGAGCAAGTTTGTTACTCCAGCTGGCAGGGATAAAATCTCTGCCTCACAATAATTTCCAAGTCGTGACCATCTTTGCTAGTAGTTCCACTGGAGGGCAAAGGCTGATGACACCAGATCAGGAGTGTTCAGATAGCACAAATCTAGCTCAATATAAATTTGCAGATAGGATGAGCTAAAGTAAACAAACGACTGAATGGTCTTCTCACCCCTCTAGATGATTCCTTCCCAGTTAAAGCAAAGCACTTATGTCCACATAAAGGGCCAGGAGAACCAAAGTGTTCCATTAAAGGCCCTGTGCCCATATATTTATGAAAGAGCAAATGACTTCTGTTATTTCTCAACACTGGCAAAGGGAGAGAGCAACTAGAAGCCTTAATTCTCCCAGCCCTGTTGAAACCTCTTGTACTTTACCAAGCTAATGGGTATAAGCAAGGAAGAGAGGTCTGTGCAAAAGGAGTTTTTCACTTCTGCTGCATCACCAGCCTTGTCCAAAGGTCCACGTCCCCTAAGTCAGAAGAGTACATTTTGTCATCTCAGTTTGTGTGGACAGTGCAGCCATAATAATTGGTCTGTACATGAACATGTGCCAAAGGATAGGGGTATGTTCTTACATAGAGACAAATAGGAAAGGGAAAAAAAGGTATTTTGGGAGGTGACTGGACACTGCTGAGTCCTGCAATCACATATCCTATGACTGGCCATCAGCAACACAGAAAATTAGATTTCTTGTAATGTAGACTGACACTGGCTCCCAGTGCTCTGCAAAAAAAGGCTTGCAATTCCCTTCGGCATACTGGCCATGGTTCACCTTCTGCAATAAAATAGGGACTACTTCTTTCCCTGAAGGCCCAACATTTAATTGATGCTTAACTTCTGGCTGCCAGGTACCCCTTACAATATCATCCACATCAATTGCATTCCTTTGCTTCTCTCCAGTCACCCTACCTTCCATCAGGAGGAGATGACACCTTATGACACTCTCTAGGGCTGCACTCCTGTGGTATGGTGGAAAGGCAGTCTTTGTTGCTCACACATTTCATGGCTTCTCCACAGCCTGGAAGGAAAGGCAGGGCAGGATGCTCTGACCTATGAATAGTATCCCCTCCATTTGGTCCTTGTCTGCCTCTATTCCCAAAGAGACTGAGAAGGATATCTCGGTCTTGAATCCTTATCCCTGAATGCAGAGAACCACAGTGATGAGAAGCTTGCTGACTGAAGCCCTGCCAAAGGAGGTATACAGCTGCAGAAAACACTGACATGCCTTTTGAAATGGTCCAGTGCAGGTTAGATTCTGAGACTTTCTTTAATGTACACAGCTCTTGACATTTTTAGAAGTTTAAACTAGCATCATACAGCAGCTGGCATGAACCCAGCCTCTTCTAGTTTTGCTTGTATCTGCTCGTATTTCTACTAAGAGATTTTCCCATTAGCAGAGCCACAAAGCAGGACACAGCCATCACACATACATGAAGATCTTAATCCCCACTGGGCCCTGGCTGCACCCCTCTGTGCTGATACCTTGCAGACTATCATGTGTTGCTAGAATGTCACCTTGGTGGTGTGGCTTGGAGATGCTGAGCCTGATCAGATACTTTTGGAGATATTTTTTAATGGGGAAGTAGAACCTTAGTGTAAGGTGGAAAGTGTGCTGGTACAGCAGCACCAGAAAACTGTAGTTTGGAAGGGCTCCTTTCCATCTCCAGAGACTTTCTAGGCTATCATAGGCACTGGCATGAGGAGGTGGCCAAAGTGAGAGGCTGCCAATAACCTGTCTCTCTGCTAAAGACCAAGTGGCAGGACAGTTTATCATAAAACCTACAAACAATTTGCTCCATTTTCTTCTCCCCATTTTCCTTCATTCTCCTCCTCTTGCCTGTGAAAAGGAGGGTTTCCCAACATTTCAGACATACAAACCACAAAAGATTACTCATGAATCACGATTCCTCTTAATTCCTGGAAACTAGGTAGAGATGGGAAGAAAATCCTGACATTTGGACTTCAGATGTCGTATCTTAAACATACCAAAATTTTTTCTCTTCTTGTTTAAAAAACCAAGAGACAGAACAAATGTTAGATATCCAATTCTCTGCTGTACAGCTGTACAAAAGGCAGCTAATATGTTACTGGCTTAAAATAGTCAGTATGAAATGGTGGAAAAGGAAACACCTGGTACCTAATGAGATGTTACAAGCTTGTATTTGCAATGAAAGTACACAAATGTAAGAGGAAAATGGACTCATGCAGCCTAAAGCCAGGAAAATCCAACGAGTGAGGATTGATCTCTGGGCCTTCAACATCAATAGGACTATTCATGCATCTAAATATTCCATGTGTACTTTAGCACCTGGCTGAATTAAAGCCTCAGATAGCAAATCAGGAGATGGCTGCTTGTTTTCAGCCTGCAGAAAAACCAACCCTTTTTGAGAACTGCACTGATTACCCTAGTTTATAATCTCCTTAATATCACAAGTTCCACAAAGATACATTTTGTTCCCTAGAGCTCCTCAGAAATCAGCTAAACATATGGACTGCTTGCTTACACCTACTACAGAAGGCTGAGTATTGAGGATTTATATATTTTAGTCTATGTGGTGTAAATATGTATAAATTTATATTGTGTTAATTTATGGCATACACTACAGAAGGTTTTGCGTGAGCTACATTGCATTCCTTCCCACGTTTCTGCTGAAATATTCATCTTCGGGTCTTTTTCTCCATGTTTTCCTTAGTCTCGCCACAGATGTTTGGGCAGCTTGTGTTAGAAGGGAGTGTGCCTTAGAAGTACATTTAGGAATTTAGGTGATGAGAATACCAAACTCCAGTGTGTGGCTACAGCCTGATGGGGTTAACAGGCCTGGTGAACACTCACCAGTGTCTCAGACCTGCCTTCTGATACCCAGGCAAGCACCACAACACAGCTTGTGAATTAGCACCACCAAGGCAGACACCCAGCGCCCAGAGAACTTCTGTCTCCAGGACTGTCAAACAAGTGCCTGACAAACATTGCGTTCACACACAAAACACGGATACATAAAGCTGCCATGCCAAAGGAAGGACTGATACGCGCAAGAACAGGCACCTGTGTATCAACAAACTGCACTCGGCATCAGCACCAGCAGTTCTTCCCATCTGCCTGCACACAGCTCTCCAGAATGGAAATGTATTCATGTGTCCCAATCACTCTGAAATCAATAGGACTCTTGCTGCTGGATCAACAAGAGCAAGGTCAAGCCATTGGGCCGAAACACAGCCCTTATCTCCCCCTGAGCCCTTATCATAATTCTATCAACACAGTCTTTGTGTACAAGGACTGGCGGTAACCCAGAAGCCCCAGTGCCAAATTGTGGCAGCATTAAGAGTCTGCTGCCTGTCCTAATATCCAGCAAGAGATATGAATTCATACAGAAAACTTAATTAAAGTATGACCTAATCAACAGAAGTGGGGCCCAACACACTGTTTATTTGCTTAACATTCCAGTTATGCATCAACGTGTTGCATTTCACTAAGTTACGGGAATATGAAAATGCACAACTACCTAAATAGTACCAGAGGGAGTTACCTGAATAAATAAATCATATACATTCAAATAAATCTTTCAGCTCTTACAGAGTCCCAAATGCAACACTTACTACTAACTGACAGA
This sequence comes from Machaerirhynchus nigripectus, assembly GCA_013397975.1. Classification (NCBI taxonomy): domain Eukaryota; kingdom Metazoa; phylum Chordata; class Aves; order Passeriformes; family Dicruridae; genus Machaerirhynchus; species Machaerirhynchus nigripectus. The sequence continues at coordinate 865,103 of VZRQ01006438.1, read as the reverse complement.
GAGGAATGAGTAAGAGGATGTATCTGCAAATATTTTCTCAGACGCAGTTGTGAACTACTTTGAGTTTTGACCCTTTTCCCCATTCACTGTCCAAAAGTATTTCTATGTTCTGTGTTTATGGCAACATAATGCAAGATCTGGGTCCAAAGTCCAATGCTGCTTCAGATTCTCTGCTAATTCCGGGAAAGTTACTTTCTCCTTTGAGGTCCTCAAAAGACACAGTTACAGACATTTTTCTCCAGTCCTCTTTGCATTTCTTGTCTATCTAGGATCAGGGACAGGTTTTAGAAAGTATTATGACTGCTAAAGCTGCAACCAGTGCTCTTGCCAATCCCATCAGCCACTTCATTTTGCCCTTGAGAACAACAGCAAATATATCCTATCCTCAAGTGTCTGCAGATCCTCACCAGATCTGGCCCTGTGCTCTGGGAAGAAGAGTGCCCACCAACATCTACGTTACCTAACACAGGGCTGCTGGTGTTTCACAGAGCGATGTTAGAAGAATAAAAGATACAGCGGTAAAGATTTCAGTAGAGTTTAATTGAATTTTCCAGGATAGCTTTTCCATCACTACTACTACAGCTACACTGCACAATAGCAGATGCACAAAAAATGCTGAAAAAGCATTTTTGCACAGAGTGGGTGAATAATTCTAATTTAGCAGGCAAAATTAACAGCAATTTAATGAGGGTAAAGATTACATTACCCTGTTACGTTGTTGTACTAAGGTTTAAATAGACCATACATTTTGCTGGTTTTATTTTATAAACAGGCCAACTAAAACCTCACATGTAAAATAATCCACAACGAAAACCACAACCCTCAAACTACCGCCACTCTTCACCTCACCCTTGTTTGCCCAACTCTTTCCCAACCTATTGCCCTGGCCCTTCTTGTCTCTCATGCTGGAAGGATCTCACAGGGGAGTCTAAACTTGCTGAACTCAGGGAAAAGTCATCAGGGCTGAGCACAGAAATAAGTGCTCCCTGGTCCCACTACATGCTCCTGCCTACCTGACTCTAACTCTCTCCAACACCAAAGAGCTACACAGCATTGGGAAGATGCTGTTTGGCCCTCTTTTCCTAGAGCAACAGAGCCACATTCTTAGCTAGGGTCCTGAAAGAGTCCTCAAAGATGAAATAGACAGTAATACAGTTTGGAGCTCTCACATGGCTGATTTTACGATTCCTCTACTTTCCTCCCCCTTTCTTCATTCTCCTAGGATTTAAATAATGACAGAAAGATTAAAAACAACAGAAGTTAATAATCACCCTATCATGCTTTAGAAAAAACAGAACACACTCAATGAGCATTGATGGCTTGAATACCTCAGTAGGCTGAAATATATTCAGAGAGCGTTTCAGTGAATTTAGGTAGATGGGGAAAATTGTTAAGAAAAAAACCCCAAAACAATAAAATTCCAAAAAGCAAAATCTGATCTTGGATAATTAACAGCAGAAACAGGGCTAAATTGAAATAAATTATTCAGTGCAAGTACTTCAGACAGCTCTTAAGAATAACACATGGATTCATGGCACTCTTTAGGGGACTTTGTGCCTATAAACTAATTAATAGATCTGACTTCTCCATATGTAGTTTTTCCATCTGTAACAGATAAAGTATGGATAGGTTTCTTCATGTAACAGGAAAAATTAAAACTAAAGTTATTTTTGTAAGTTGTAGAATATTCTCTAACTTATTCAGAACGCAAATGTGTGAAATACCATGACAGAATGGAAATTGATTTTGTAAAATGTGAGAGTGAACGACCGCGCTCTGAAACATGTGGTGCAAAGTCAGAGACAGGGCGCTCAGCTTCCTTCCCCTCCAACCACCACCCAGGCGTGTCGCAACCCAAACGGTGGAGCAAAGGCAGGAGGGCACCTAATAACCCACTCCTTCCAACAGCTAGTGAGCAAGACAGCCACATCAGAAGCATTTTCATTCCAAAGCTGAAAGGCTCCAAGTTTTTGCCATCCCAATACGTTGTACAGCGAGGTTTCGCTTAAGCCTTTGCAAGCCCTTGGACTCTCTGGTTTAATCAACACGGGAGCTGCTCTGGGTACTCCTTGGATCAGCTACCATGCTGTGCATGTAGGAAAATGCCATACAGCTTCCTAGGGCAAGCAGAGCTGGCATGCATGAGCTTGTCCAGCCTTTTCAGCTGGTTAGAAATCTGTCTGCAGCCATTCCATCCAGCCCAGGATGTTAACACTACTAGAACTGGCTGAGAAATAGCTCACTTCTGGTTTTGCAGAGACCTCGCATTTCACAGGATTAACCGTGACACTTGGATTTCAGAGGCAGCTTCCAAAGTTTTAGCCAAATGTTAGGGTCGCGCATGTACATTAACTGAATCCCATCTATGAGGACGGACAGTCTTTCTCCCATGCTTTCCTCTCCCTGCCTGGAGGGCTAGCCAGTGTGGGAAGCTGTCATTCACACACGTATTGGCATTCCTATTTATTTGTAAAGGTTACTTCAAATGAAGTGTATTAGCAGAAAGTGACGCAGTCTTACATTTCAGTGTTTCAAAAGCAAGAATTGTTGTACAGCCAAGTCACCATCAACATTCATAAAACCCTCAAACCTATTTAGAGGTTCAGAATCATGAGTAGTTGTTTTATCCGACTTCTTTTCTCCCAGCATGTCTCATGATTCCCAACAACAAGTTGTCCCAACAGTGGTGCCATGCCCAGACACTATCTGTGCCAAGAATTAACACCTCTTAGTCACCTCCCCTCTTGTTATCCCACATCCATTTCCAGCCCACACCTCATCAACCAGCAGCCCAAGCATCTGGCCACCTTCACTGGAAACTGCCTCTTATCCAGCCTAATTCCCACAGCTTGATGCCCAGCTATGTTCCTGCCCTAGTTGCTAAATGCAACATTTGCTTGAAGTGTTGACATCAGATCTCATTATTGACTTTAAGGAGAGCATCAAGAAGAGCTTCCTTCACTTCATCTTCTCTTGATGAATACAGACAACAAGCCCTGACATTTACCTTTAATTATCATGAATAATGGCAAACTTTGGGAGAAAACCTGGAGTTTCATCCAATCTGAAGTTAGGCCTAAACCCAAACTCCTTAGGCCAAACCCAAATACTCCTTAACATTTTTGGAGGCTGTACTCAGATGCGGGGGTTTGGTTTCACTTCCCCTGTAAACTGATTCTGCATCCAAGAGTGCTAAGATACGTTTTTCTTTTTATTCTAGCATTTTTTCCTCAGATTTCACTCCTTACAGAGCACTCTCTGCAGAATTGCCTTGTTGTCTCATTTGGGTCAGTCAGAAATACAAAAAAACAACCCTACCCATCTATGTTATTCTCTTTTTTGTGTTGGGGTTTGATTGTGGTCTGTTGTTTAGGTTTTGGAGGTTTTTTGCAAACCAATGTGTCTTTTTAACAGCTGGCATTCATATGTTCCTGCCCTTTCTTTGTAGTTACAAGCATCTTCCCTTTGTCATTCTTAACGTGCTTTTCCCTTTAGCAAGCTAAGAAAAGACTCTTATATGCAAGAGATACAAATTTGTGCTAGAAAAAGAAGACTATGAGAACATTTCAAAAGAAAAAGCAGACAAGGTAGCAAAAGAGCCTATTGTCTCTGCCATCAGTCCCCAACCATTTAACAGGGTGCTCCATATGCAGAATTGGCATAGTCTTTCACACTAACTGTATATCACAAGAATAAATTTATTTTGCAATTAATAAATCCTTCCATTGTTTCATTTACCTTTCTGTTAAGGAAACAAGTTTCCTTGGCAGTTTCTCTGATCTGTATTTAGTACAGTTTAGTACCAGTTACAGAATAAAATGTAAGACTGAACAAAGCTGGTGGTGTGTGACTCTCCGCCAGGTGCCAGCACTCCTGTGGATGAGGTGAGGGCAAATGGGGGCAAACAACAATTCTGTCTCCTCAGCACTCATTCTGTGTAGGCTGTTCTTATCACGGAGTCACTGTGCATCAGGGTGAAAGCTGCTCAACAAAATCACCAGCTTCTCCCAACAACATGGGGATATCTCACTTCCACTTACAGCTGTGCAGTTATTAAGCACCTGCTTTGATACCGCACACTTGGTTTTTTGTGAATGTGCAGTCAGTTCGGTTGGAATGCACATGAACCCTGCCCAAGACCCCATTTCCAGCCNGGGGAGGAGGGAAAAATAAAAGAAAACCTGCTCTCTCTGGGGACTCGGCTTGTTTCCTGTACAGTAGTTCCACAGAGGTGAATTTCACTAACCTGGTTGGATGACACAAATTGTACAGGGAACAACAGGAGGCTTGTCAGCACTGCTCCAGCATACAAATGAACGTAACAGACGGGTAGTAATAAACTCACCTAAAGATAAAATTATGATCTTCAGTCATTGAGAAAGATGATAACTTAACCACAGGATGTATAGCAATTAGCTTCCTCAGCAGCCTACAGAAGCAATATATACAAATTACAAGATAATCTTCCGCAATTTGAAAGCATTTAGGATCTTTAGCATCATATACTTGGATCGATTTAAATCTTAAAGTTGCTATCATCTTTCCTTCTTCCTCAGAGGAAAATATCTCCTCATTTTCTAGTGAAACACAATAGATGTTGTTTCTATGTGGCCTTACTGTATTCATTTCTTTCTTCAAGTTAGCTGGATGAACTGTCACGATCTCCCCAGGACTCTGCTTGCAAAGCACAAGGAGAGCTGGCCACGGCAATACCTGTGTTGGATTGCCCCCAGTGGCAATGAACTGTAAAAGACTTTGGCAAAGAGAGAGCAATGAAAATTTCTGATTGAGAAATAGGTCTACTGGTGTGAGGAAAATAAATAAATAAATAAATAACCCTCTGCATGTGGAAATCTTTAAGCTTTCATCCATTTCTAGGAAACTGGAATGGGAGGAGCATGCCTCCTACTCCTAAAGACATCTGCACTGTGGGGATACAGGGAAACTACTGTAGCACAAGGAAGGTTTTGGCAAATTAAAGCTTGTCAGAATCACACTGAGCTTCCCGTTGGTCTGGGTCTACTTATACTTTCATTACAATTCTGTGTTTCTTTCTGCTATTCCCCTCTGGACATATAATACTTAAAAACTAGCACAAGAACTTGATTCTCTGCAGTGCACAAGTAGCCAAAATATTTCTTTCTATGGCCTTCTTCTTCCTCCTGCCTTGTTTTTGACTTAGCATCTGGCAAAACTGGAAAAACCCTGGGACATAAAAACTCCCTTAACTGTGAGTAAGCCCTCATTATTATGTCTTTATTTATAAAATGGCCTGCTTGATTAATGCCTGTTTGCCTGGAAAATTTCTCCTCTCCTTTGCTCTCTCCTGCAATTGCTTTGCATTTTAGTGTCTCCTTTGGCAAGGGGGAAAAGCTGGATGCTGGGTTAAATCATGGCCCCTTTCTGAGATCTGGGGCTTTTGTTCTTCATTTCCATGACACCAGGATTTCACCGTTATTCTTAACTACAGCCTCCAACAGTGGCCTACCACTGCACTTAAAGTCTCTGGAGCAAATTACCTGGCCCAAAGTTGCTATTTAAAATACCAGTGATTTCAAAAGCCTGTTTAATTCATTAGGCTTTCTCCAGTCCACTCAGCCTTGTTCAGATGAATCCAGTAAGCTGTGTTCCTCCATGCTCTCTTGCCCTTTAAGTGACAGAACTTTTAACTTTGCACACTGAGAACTTACCCCAGACACATCTAAAAATTAAAAATCCTTCCCTGGTGAAATCTGAGGCTGATACTTGCATATATGATGATTTTAGAGGGACTGAATCTTTGCCATAGAAAGATATCTATTTAAAATCTAGGTTAGGAGAATATCACTTTTTTACAAATCAGTCTTACTTAGGTTTATGGCAACCAGTAACAGACCTGCAAACATTTACGTACTTGGCAATTATGGGCAGCTGTCTGGACACTCAGCCAATGGAATTAAACATTTGAGAGATTGTGATTCTATGATATAATCTGGTTATGAACCTAATTACACCTCTTGTCACTGTCGACAGTGTATGATTATAGAGACAAAAATCTTGGTTCTGCTAGTCAAATTCCATGGAGAGGTATAGACAGGGAGAAGGCAAGGAAAGAAGGAAAGAAAACAAAAGAAATCAAAACAACTTTCTTCTCATTTAAGAAATGACTACCCGAGTCCAAGAAAAGAAGAAAACAAAACAAAAAAACAAAAAAAACCCCAAACAAACAAAAAACAAAACACCCAACAAAACAAAACAAAAAACCAAAACAAAAACAAAAACAAAAATTAAAAAAAAAGGAGGGGGGAATCACACCAAATAAGAACACTTAAGTTCCCCTAAAATGCTAAAGGAGATGATACATGGATAAAAAGGTATACAAGGCTATTTTCAATTAACCTGTAAATAAACATGTAAAGTTGAAACTTCCAGAAAACTAGCATGGAAAAAAAATAATGAAATAAAATCTTGAACATAACACACAGTTCCAGCTTTGCAAGTAAGGCGATACATTCCAGTACACCATGCAGATGCCAAGGGTTCTCTCAGACAAAAGCACATCTCTTTAGAGAATGAGAAGTCCTTTTTAGAAGCAACAACTGAATTCACTACCCCTTGTGATCTGCAGCCTCCTAGTTCAACACGTGCAGCAGATAATACAAAGCAAATTGTAAGCCTTCCGTATTTTTCATGGTGTTGCTTAGTTTGTATGCTTGACCTTTAGTTGCTGATTTTAAACTTCGTTGGAATGAAGATTAATTTCTCAAATTATTACACCATAAAATCCTGCATGCCCCAAAAGCTATAGCTTATTTTAATAATGAAATTTTTTTAAAAAATCAGCCACTCTCAACCATATTTCTAAAACACTAATTGAATTTTTGATTTTTTTTCCCTAACAACAATAAACTCCAAAGTCTAAGGAGCCTGTTTCTTGCAAAACTGAAATTTTAAACAAGTCTAAATTTTTTCAAGATCGTAAGTTACTGCAGTAATGGAAAAATTTCAGTGACCTTACTAAAAAGTAAAGGTTTTAAATTCTGTTTGTAGAGAATATTGAGAGCCAGAAGTAACGAACAGCAAAACAAGTAACTTTTTAACACATACACAAACACACAATTCTGAAAAATTTAACAGAGCAAGGAAAAGCTCATGATTTTTGAGCTTTTAGCTGCAAAATGAAGGACAAAGAAGTAGCTACAGAGAGATTCTTTCATGGTTTCAGAATTAATATTCTATGCTGGCCCCAAAGACCCTGCAGGTCATGCTGCAAAGTCTGCCTGGCTGCCCTGACTCACCCATGTTTATGGCAAAAGGTAAGGATAGTGACAAGGCTTGCTCCTAATGTTACTTTTGTATTGCATGTTTTATTCATTCTTTATTTATCTAGAAGTAACCTGGACACTCAGCTTGACTTCTATATGCCCCATAAATGAGAAAGGCACTTAAGTTTCCCTTGGTATAATTTTCCTTATCACCAATAATTTCTTCTAGCCCATGGCAGATGGACAATAGAGGTAGGAAGGAAACCAGATTACTCTGCTCCAAATAATGCTATTTCCTCAGTTTTTTATATTGATACTGCTGCTAACATTTTCTTTCCAAAGCCACAGGAGAAGCTAGTAGCTGCGAAGAATAAAATGAAAACTACACTTAGAAATTGTATCCTTCTCTTCTGATCAGAAACCAGTCAGCCCATATAAAGTGTACTTGTGCCTTTGAATTTAAAATATGACTGTACTCAGTCTCCAGAAAGCATAATTGAATTTGGAATTCACCAAGCAAAAGGGAAAAAATGGTATGTTAATGTTCCAACCTCTGTCAGTGTTTTAAATCTGGAAACTGCTATTCTTTTAAGCAAGACTAGTAGTGTTGGAAGCAATACAGGTAGACTGTACTTAAACTAAATTGTGTATGATTTGTATTCTGTTCACTCAGAAATTCAGCGTGTTAGAAACTTGAGGGAAAACAGGGCAGAAGTGTGCTCAAGTATGCTTATGATGATCAGGTTTTAGAAAAGAGAAGTTGCATGTGCACCTCAGCCACTTTCACACCCGCAAGACAATAAAGGCCGACTGGTAGTGCTGGGAGCTAACCTCTAATGAGCATTTAAAGTGTGATAGAAGATAAATAATTTTTTTTCTGTGAATAACTTTATCCTCTGACCATAGAAATGTGAGCTGCCAACAGCTGGGCACACATACAGCCTTGAAAATGCCATTCCCTTTCATGGTTGTAAACCAAAACAATAAATCATTTCAGTAAGATCATTTTCTGTCTTCTGCTTGTTCCTACAAATAAAGAACAGCATGGGCCTATCCCAAACAAAAACAAAACAAAATCATTTGGGGATTTAACAAAAATAATTTAATTTGTATTAACCATGGCACAACATAAACATTTTCCTCAAAGCTGAAGCAGTAACGGCTTACGCATATTTTCCATGTGTAGGGGTTTTTTTGTGTCTGTGAGCTGCTGAGACTGCTTCATTAAAGCAAATTCAAAAAACCCACTTCCCATATGAATCAGAGTTTCATATTTAAACTGCAGGATTCCTCATTTGATGGTTTACTTGTTGATTGAATTAATATGGATGTTTAGCAAAGGTGGGCCAACCAGGAAAACAGAGTAAGAGGACAGGGAATACATTACAAAACAGAAACACGGGAAAGTGAGACTGAATTAGCATAGTGCCAGAGCAAAGAGATACAACATGAGAACATGTACTTTTTTTGTCCCCTTATTTCCATGAAAATCAATTTGCGACATGCTTCCATGCGCTGTGAAGTAAACACAAGCTTTGAGGCAGGACTGTGAGAACAACCTTGCTTAGAGCCACTGTCAGAAAGTGATAAAAGACAAAGTACACGAGTTTCAGCTGTGGTGGCTGGTCTTGGCACTGTCAGTGTACGTCGTTCAAAAATCCGCATTAGTGAAGCCAAGTGTTTACTTAAAATGTCCTTGTAGTTGATACTGTAGCTTTTTTGTCTGTGAGCTAAGTGGTGGGCACACTCTTGGAAGGATGGCAGGGTGAGTGGGAAACTGGGCGGTAAGGCTGGTGCTGCAAAACAAGCCACTTGAGGTAGCTGGGTCACCGGGACCAAGAAAGTTCCTCGTAAGGTGACACTGACAGACCTGTGAGACCCTCAAAAAACATAGCAGGAGGGTACAGATAGCAGATACGGCACCCAGACCATGGGTTCAGCATCCGTACATATAGAGCTGAAGGGCTGAATGGCAGCTCCAGACTCCATTCCATCCCATCCCAAAGCTATAATGAGCTCCACACGTCAAGACCTCACTTGTAGATGCCCAATGTTTGCTGGACACCCAGGAGATAAAGGCACTTTTGAAAATGTCTCAGTCACGACCTTTTAGTAGCCAGGCTTTTTCTTTGCCTTAGGTGTGAGCTTGGTATAATTGTTACCTCTGAATGCTTCTCCCATTGCAACAGAAATCACTCTACTGACTCAGTTTAATAGGATCTGAACTTGCTGCTGTTTTCTGCCAAGAAAGCAGAATCTTTCAGCTTTCTGTGCACAGAAACAGAGATGTTAAAATTAGCCACAAGCAGTATATTGCTCCCTGAATACAAGAGAAAGGTACTGCAATTTGCTGCACAAAGGCAATTAGTTTAAAAATGAATCCAAAAGTGACAGATTTAAAGACAGTGTTCTCTGGTTTGCCAAGACAACTATCATGCACGCAGACATCACACAAATAGCAAAATGTGTACGTCCAGGTTTTGTCTGAGAACCCCTGTGAGGTCACAGCAGATAGCACTGTTACTTATTTCAGCATCTTGCAACCAGCACTGAGATGCTTTTTAAGCTGTGAGACACAGAGCACACAGAAACCCAGGTCACTTTCTATGTCTCTTACTGTTTCTGCTGGTGGAGTAGCCATTTCAGCTGTTAGTGCGTCAGCTAATCCCTGTCCCATTTCTGAGGCCATTGGAGGGGATTTCCAGGAGTGCAGCAGGTTCTAGCAAATGTTAAAGAATGAGGAGGAAGAGAAGAAAACACCCTCAGAGTTCCTGCTCAGTTGGATTCTGTTTAAACTAACTGTGAGACATAGCTGCAAAACCAGACTTAACAATATCCCAACTAAGTTGTTTCTGCTTCCCATTCCAAGGCCATCAGAGGGGCCTGAGCTAAGACATTCACACATTTTACTGTGCTGGGGATTGGGTACAGACTCTGTGAAACAGGAAGCGTGCAGTAAGGACACTGATTCCTATCTCTATGTGCTGGTTCAACTCACTAATCTGCAGAAGAATGAGCCCAGCTAAAAAGAAGAGGCTGGAAAGGTGTTGAGGGCCAGAGCTTACATGAAAACAGCTTGGTGCAGCCAGGACAGGGGTGGTGGAAAGTAGGAGAGAGAAGGCCGGGAGTGGGGAGTCTCCATTGTGGATAGTACGCTGCTAAGGTTGGCATGGACATTTACAGAACTGTAGCACTGGTGGGTGCAAAGTCCTAAGTCTTCTTTCTCTCTCCCTCTCTAACCGAAAGCAGCAGATATTTTTAAAATGTAAAAGTATTTAGAATCATGAGCAGAAGCAGAATTTATGAGGACTGGTTAGCGCTTTTTGTCTTCCTTACACAAGTAGCTCTGTGAAGAGCAGATCCCATGAGCACCTGCACCTCAGGGCTTCCTTCTGCCATGGGCACTCAGAGGTCTGATAGGCTCTGAGTTCTGGGTCCTGCAGACTGGAAATCTTCTTGCTGCCTTCTCCCTTCTACCTGACTATGTGCTTTTGAGAACTTAAGACACTTAAGAAACCCTAGGCCACTGTCAAATTTGGTTGAAACATTCAGTGAGTTCATAAAAGATTGGTTTCACCATGTGGAAGGAGAGATTAACAATTAATACAGTCTGTTCTAATGCATAATAACTTTTCATTAGGAGGCAGGTCTAACAAAAAGATATAAACACGTTTCTGCTCTATTAACAACCATTTACAGGCCAATTTATGCTTCTGCTTATATAGCTGTAAGCACAGAATCACTCTGATTCACCAGTTAACTTCAGTGACAGCAAGGAATAACCTGAAGCACCAAACCAGACTGACAGATACACACCACCTAAGTACTGCAGTTCTCTGACTAGCAGGCAAGAGTGCATGTTTATCAGAAACAATGGGTGCAGCACATACTAAACCTTTGAACTACTCCTCACTTGTGTCTGGCAAATTAAAACATCTGAAACAGCAGGTTAGAATTAGAAGTACAGTATGGTATGTCTTAATTTTCCCTTTTTAGTAGCACACAAGAAATAAGAAAATTTATATAAATCCTAGAAGAAGCTGTACTGTGCTGTCAGAGGTACAGCGTTTTCACAGGACATTGTTAATCTAACAAACATCACAAAGTGAACAAAGCAAAATGAATTTCCTTTGTTACGACTACTGCTACATTACAGTAAAAGAATTATTAACCTGACTTCATTTTGTTCAGCCATTGTTTTATGCCTACTTTTGTATTCTATTGGATTAGAACAGATTAATTTGTTTGCGTTCTCTTTCTAGACACTTTTCATGTCCTGGCTCAGTAACAAGGCTCCATTTTAAAAAAAGAACAAAGTCTCAACATCTTCTATAATTTTTTCCTTCATGCTACAGTTGCTTTAAAAAAAATAAAAATCTTAACAAGTTTAATATTTGGACTTATACTAGCTGGCAAAGTAAATTTCTCAGTAAATGACAACACTTCTTCAGAAGTTGTCTTCAGCCCATTTTTTAACGCTTTATACCACTGCATTGCCACAGGCCCCAGATCATTTATTCTAGCTAGTTAGCTGAATTCTTGCTTCTACCTCTGCATTGACTGTTCTGACAGGAAAACCTGTTATTGCCTACAGATAACCAAGATGTGGCGACGTTTAAAAAAAGCTTTATGAGCCCTCTCCTGACACAACAGACTGCACCTCCACTTGTCCCGAAAGCCACCTTGCTGGTCAGGGCAGCACTAATGTCTCCTGTGAAAGCACGGAAGCCAGTCCCAGGCTAGTTAGTTAGCTTCTCCTAACTGTGAACTGAGGGAATTTGTGCTGTCACACCCCAGCAGGTGCTCAGCTGCTGGGGCAAACCAGCACCCTCTCCTGGTCTGACCTAAGGGCTCCTAAGAACACAAAACTCCCCCAGGCAGCCTGCTCACCTTCTGTCCTTAATCAAGTGGGTTGCTGGCGTTTCATTTCACCAGCTGGAAGCCAGCAGGCAAGTCATGGGAAGCGTCCTCCCCAGCAGGTCCCAGCTTGTGTTGTTCCAGTCCTAGGCTGGGCTGTAGCAGGAAGAGGGAAATGGCTGAAACTCTGTACTTAAGGAAAACAGAGGTGGGTTCTCCTCCATGCCATCTTAGGCAAACCATCTATCCTACCTTCCAGCTGCACACTAAAGATGACTGCTTTTATCTGCTGTTTCCATCACAACACTCCTCTAATGGTCATCAAGACCTGGTGCAATGGGGCCATGCTATTGTTTGGAGTCTCCAAGTCCTACCCTCATACAGACAATAATAACAACTGGAAGCAAAGGCATTCTTATGCTGGGTTGCTTTAAAACCCGTGAATATAAGTGTTGTCCAGTAGATTCAGTGGGATTTCCTGCAGCACATACAGCAGAGCACTTTTACCCACAGTAACTGGCATTTGCACTAACCTGCTTCCCGTTAAGATCAATCTGATTACTTCCTATTAACACCTCTCATCAATATGGATGAGAGGTATTAGCCAATAAATTAATTAATCATACTGATAAAAATTTTGGGAAATAATATTCTAGGATAGCAACACAAATCAAACTGGACAAGCAGACTCAGAGAAAAGTGAGTGACTTGCCCAGAAATTTGTTTTTACAGTATTTAATGGTAGTAAGTGTTATTCTGATACAGGGCAAGGGAAGAAAATTTTAAGAATTACATACTAAGTCTAGAAAACACAACAACCATATCCTCTTACCACTCCTGAAAGTCATTAGCTCCTTTCCCTGTGAAAAGTAACACTGAAAACTGCCCACACTCTAGCACAGTAATGGCAGCAATTCTTGGGCATCCTGTTCATGGATCACTGTCAACTTTCTTAATGCACTCTGGGCTACCACACTGCCTTGTAACACTAACCTTTTAAGGCAGCATGGCTTTGTGAGCCGCTAGCGATCTGTGAAGCATAGTTGAGAATCACTGCTCTTGATAATGTGACTTCAGCAAATCTCCAGTGGACTTATGACAGAGCTGCCTACACCCAAGGTCAAATTGTTCTGCTGGCAACAATTTTGGTATTTGATTTCTAAAGCTGAGGCAATTGGAATGATGACGAATCCAGTACTACTTCACTTAGAGGTCATTCACTTAAATATCAAACCACTAACTTCAGCTGTAACTCCTGGGATCTGACTTGGTGGTTCAGTCTGGAGTGCCTTGCAGTAGCAGTGGCAGCCTTGAGGAAAGCAATGAGCCTTATCCTAAGCCTTCTCCTGGAATCAGATTGCACAGTAACAAGGAATTCCTGGCACTGTGGTACAGTAAACAGCTCTCCCATGTCCAGGATATAACACCAGAACAGATGATAATAAATAAGCCACTTCAACAGAGCTGTGAAAAATGATCCATGACATATCTGTAGCGTAGCAAATGTCATCTCGGAACGGGCTTGTCTGGATGCCTACAGGAGAGTACCAACTGTCTGGCTCAAATTCACAGCCTACTCCTGGTACGGCGCTGTGAACAGATTGGTGACTGACTAATTCCGCACAGCGGTTCCCTACCTACGGAGCACTCTTTCCAGCTATTAGTGTCACAGCGTATCAAACGGGCTGTCACAAACCTGTTTATCACCCTTTCCCAAACTCCAGCAGGTATCCAGCAGCAGCTATTCAGTATGGATCTGTGCACACGGTAAGTGTTAGCTCTCCGGTAGGCTGGACCAGCACATCTCATTCAGGACAGAATTACAGCCCTCACCTATCCTGAGATCACTACAGATGCGTGGGACTAGAAGTGCAGCTTGTTACATTAAAAGTCCCCCTTCATGTTCCCTTTAAGAGCTGTTCACAAAAGCCATCTCCAGCCTGGTGAGACCATGTTTCTTTCTACAGGCAGTGGAGAAGTGACCCCAATGGAGAACAAGGTCATCCAGAACAGAAGCCCAGCCTAACTGTCCCAGAGGCCTTCTCTCTATTCACTGCTATGGAGCCTTTGCAAATACTCCCTCATTTTTTGCTGCCAACTCCTAAGACTTTATTATGAATCTCAGAGTATTTGATGTTTCTCTTGAAACCCTTTTCCTCAAGCCATTTAGTTTTCCAATAATCATATATTTTACCAAACACATACATACTTATATAATTATTATAAAATACATAGGCCTTGCTGTTGTGAAGTTGTGTTGAGTGTGAAGCCCAGAGATTAAAAAAAAGGGGAGAAATCAAAAGGCAACATAAAATAAACAAGAAATTACCACAGCTTTTTTTAAAGCCAAGCTCATGATGTCATGCCTTTAGATTAGCAATACTAATTTTGTTTTACTGCAACAGTTGAAGAAGTAATTTGAAATTTGCAAATGGAATACTTACATTTGCCTTGTGTCTTTTTCCGAAGATTTTTTTAATAATATGTTTGGTTTTCTCAAATTCCCACATTTATTAGAATTTCATTTTATTTGTCACTTTAAGACAAAATTAGCTTTTGACAGCAGGGAAAACTCTACCTCCTTTTAATATCTGCACACATTAAGAATTTTAATCAGTTTTCCCAAAACATTATGAGCATTGGCAATGACTGACAGCCACAGCTGCTTTGAGTAAAAGGGACTTCCAAAAGGTGTAAAACTCTGTTCATTCTCAACAAGCGTCCAGTAAAATGACCGTTTCAGAAGCCATTTCCTTATCTTTAAGGTTATGTCTAAAATGCTGGATGTTTTTCAGAGAAAGCAGCAGTCTTAAGTACATGCTGCCTTGTTAGCCAATGATTTACTCAACATCACATGAATTTTTTAGGTCAGTTCCTATTTTCCTTCACCTAGATAATATTAATGGAATTCCTCTTGAATGCTGCTATGATCACTAGATGAAAAGAGGGAAGCTGCTCCAACAATTTAGAATCATTCACTTTTCCAAAGGAATGGATGATTCAATACCTGAAAAACCTAAAACCACTACATTTGAGGTGAAGAGGACTTTATTTTTATTTCACTGTTGAGCTCTTTGAGCTACCTCAGACTGGATTTTTAAAAGTTAAGGCACATAACTAGTTAACTCCCATGTTCTCTGGTAAGAGTGAATTAATGGAATTTATATTTAGTTCTTGGAAGAAACTTCACAAGAGGATGCCCCATACTACAGGCTGGTGTCGCTGTAGTACCTGGGACAGAGAGATGCAGCACACACAAATCCAGCAAGAAAATGGAGTGAATTTTATTATTTACAACTTTTGCTTATATATGCCATAATTCCATAGGTGATTGGTCAGTGGTCACCCACCTCCTGGGGTGATTGGCTGAAGTCCTACAACGCCCATTTCCAAACACACTCTGCCTCATACCCAAACAGAGCAGAAAAACAGCAGGTGTTCAGATACTATTTACAAAAATCATCTTAATTGTTTTCATAGCTTGCATGAGAAAGGAGAGATTCTCACAGAATACTGCAAGAAACAGGGAAAACCTTCTGCTAGCAGCTTTTCAGTATCCACAGGCTGGCAGTCAGCCAGTAGCAGTAACTTGCACAGCACAGGAACAGGTCTCCAACTCATGATCTGCAGATAAGGAATTGGTATTTCTGGGAATGCCATATCTTGCCCAGGCAGGCAAGTCCTAGACTCTCTCTGTTACAATCTCCTCTTTGTCTGGTAGAGCTTCAGGTTACAACATCAAGAGTTTTCTAACTTTCTGCATCATCAGAGGAGGGGAGCAAAGGGATAACCAGTACATACAGGAGTTCATGACCTGTTTTCCTGACCCCGTGTGCTTTGTATCTTAAATGCTGTACAATAAAGGACCTCTAGGACATGGACCACAGGACATAGAGGAGATGAGGATATAACACAAGCTCTCTCTTCTGCTCTGTATTTTTCACATATAACTTCTGTAGTATTTTGAGAAATAAAAAAAAAATACCCATTTTATTTGACATCCTTTGTGGACCACAGCAGTCTCTTCCGCATACCAGTGATTACTTCTATTAGGAAATTACTCAACACATTCAGTCTACATTTTCTTACATTAACCTATTGATCTTTCTCTTAGTCCCAACCTCTGGTTCGTACAAATCACAGCCTTCTGGTTTTTGGCATTAAAATCTGAAGATGATTAACAGAGCATTGATGTAATCAACTTTCAGCTATTCAAAATGTATACAGGGACATTTTGTTTTCTGTTACTTTTTCTAGACTTATTGTTATAGTGAATAGCATTCTTTATTTACCCTCGAAAGGAGGATGAAGAGTCTCCCAAGGGGAAGAAACAACTTCCTAACACAAAAATAAAGCACTAGAGAATACAGGCCTGGCCTATGTATAAACAGATAGACATGACATGTAAGGAACAATGGGAAAATGCTTTTTCCCTTGGTAACTAAAGGTCACAAGCAGTTGCGTATACTAGTCCAGTTTTTCCCCCCTTCAAGGGGAAAACAGAGGAAGCTTTTCTCTCCAGTCAAGTCCCCAAACACATTGTTTGATCTTATTGTACTACCTGAACCCTACAGTAATCTGTGACAGGTAACAGTTTCCTTGCACCTATACACACTCACAGCAGAAAGACTTGTTGATTGTCATATAATTAGTTTACCCATATTCCATAACCTAAATTGGTATTCTTCATACCACTGGTAAATAGATAAACCTGACACACAAATATACAGAGAAAGATCTGGAGTAACTGGTAAATACTTGGTCTGCTTAGCCACAGTGGGCTTTGGGCTGCCACAGCTGTAGGACTGTCTGCATGCAAGTTAAAGATGCCTGAAAGGTTAAAGTGTGTCTATACCATGTCAGACAGCTCTGTAATGAAAGAAAATATGGCAGCTCCACGTTTGTGGGAACACGAGTTTCAAGACAAGGCTATAATCCCAGTAGGGAAGTCCTCCAAATTGGCAGAGTCACTTAAGCAGCTGGTTACAAGGGTGGGATTTGGTTCAAGATTAAGGCACTTAATATGCAGCAAGTGTATGAATTCCTACTACAGCCAAAGGAGATCTACTCAATACAGTCAATGAACTTTATAGGACTATTCCACTGACAGCTGAGAGTTTTTACTCCAAGGTAAACCAAATCAATTGATTCCATAAACTGCGCTGATTTAACTTCCATTGACTACGATGGCAACTGAATGAGAACGACTTTGGTTCTAAAAATTTATACGTAAGTATCTACAGTTACAGCAGTTCTCTAAAAACCTCATCTAGAGGTTTGATCTGGGACAAAATTCTACTCCAAATGGCAGGAGGAACTCCACACAGAAGACGACTTGCAGAACCAAAGGCTGTGTTAGGATTGTGAGACTTAACATTTGGATGCACACAGTGCAACAAAACCTCTGGGGTCGTTGGTGAACAACTCACTGGAGATGTTGGCTGCACCACTGCAAGAGACATAAACATTGAAGGTGCTTGCTTTCAGAAGACTCTGGTAAAGAGGCGCTCACATGAGTGACTTTATTTAAAGCAGGGTTCTGAACATTTCCATAGTTGCTGTGTTTGGCCATGCCAACTTAGACTGGCAGTCTGGTCAAAGATGGACCAAGAGTCCCATGGATACCTTCAGATGCGTGCAGCTGTGGGAACGCAATACTGGGCACTCAGGTCCAGTGAACTGCTGGAGGCAGCCTCAGGGACAACACTCCTTTTACCTTCAGTAGAGCAGCACGTGTATAAGCCTGCAATGTGTGAACACCAGCTCTGCACCTTGCTCACAGCTGCACCTATACCTCCTGCTCTGTGACAACAACAACAGTGGTTCTGACCAGAGGTCCCAACTGCTGAATTCACAGTGCTACCCACAGCTGCAGGCCCACTGAAGCACCAGGGTCAGTATCTAAAGCATCAGGGTAATCCAGGAATAACTAGATCTACAAGCATACAGAAAAAGATCAGAAGATGTATTTGAATTAACTGGTTCCTCCTCTTCCTTTCTTTGCCAATCCCCTTCTTGCACGAGAACATGTCATCAGCTTGGTAATTACAACACCCACATCCCTATTACCATAAGAAAAAAAGCAAGGTAGGTGCCCTTTACGTGCCCTTTCCAAGTCCTCTGCACATTTCATGCTACTCCTCTAGACATAATGGGCCAGCAACTGTTTCCTCACCTGACGACTTTGTGACAGCCCTCTGCAGACACTGTCTTCAAAAGCCTTTTCCCTGCACCATGGCAGAGCCAGCCTGCAACAGATCTATTCATAGAGCAAGAGAGAAAAACCTTCTCGGGATTGGAAGCTCCTAGGTGAGCAGCTACAGTAACTGATCCAAATGTTTCCCTTGTATTATATGATCAGCGAGAATGTGTGTTTTCATTTGAATTTTCACCCTTTGGTTTTCTGCATCTGGTAAATACTGGCAAAGTAAATGTTAAGATGTCAGCTCTCTCTCCTAAGAAGTGATTGACAGTCCCTGAGTGCTCTGGGCTTTTTATAACCAATGTGACTGACAGCTTTTAAGTGGAAGCAGTTCGTGCAAGTTTCAAATGTTAGTTGTCTGCACGAATAACATGGAATATTGGCTTTTCTTGTATCTATCTAATGGCATTTCCTCCTGCTTCAGCAGCCGCTCTAAACCCTCAGTTGTTAAAAGGGGGAAAAAAAATAAGTCTGTGTTCTCTGCTCTGCACATTTCCAAAGCTCTGAGTGTAACAAAAGGCAGAATAAACCAATGCCTCTATTTTAAGTTCTTGTATTTCAAAGCAGTGCAGCAAACAACTAATTTCTCTTTATATCGGGCTTAGCTAAAAGATGATGGTGTTTTGTACAGTAATATTTCTATTTAATTTATTTTCAAGCACTCTGCACCACAAACACTTTCAAGAAATCCAACAGTATTATTACTCTGTCAGTGGACCCACTTAAAGCGTTAGCAACCATGCTACTGAGTCCAGGATATCTCTTGCCGTGCCCCTCTAATAACTAAGGAAAACATATACACTAAATATTAGACATAAAATTTAATGTACATACCAGAAATGTACATGCTATTTCTCAAATAAATGTGCCAAAATTACCATCTTGTACAATTCTGCATTTGAAGTCCAAGCACAGATAAAAGTCAAAATAGGGCATTCAGTGCATGAAAAATTGTTTGATTAAAAGCACCTAATTTTACTTTGCAACAGGCAAACAATTTAAGTGCTGTTAATAAGCAGATTTCAGATGTGAGACAGTAACTTGTAAAAATGTTGCTGGCCCTTCTACCCAGCAAAGAGACTGAAGGTTTTAACAGTGTTCAATTACCAAAAAAGTTTCCCAGAATGGATTTGAAGTAGAAGGAGTTGAAGGACAACCTGGTTTTCAAAGCTACAGAAATATTCATCATTTCATGTACACTTCTACACTGAAGGACTTTAATTTTGTATTTCTTCTACACTGTGTAACTCTGGAAATGTTTTCCATGTGAGCACTTCAGTTTGAATCAATCAAAAAACATCTTGTGCTTTCTGAGTAAAGAGGATAGAGGCTTTACATAAAGGTAGGCCACTCAAGATTAAAAAGCCCATTAGCACAGAAAAATCAAAGAGTGAGATCCCTTTGTCCTTAGCCATCATGACAAAGGTCAGGTGAAGGTGCACTCCCTCAATTCTTCCATTTTCCAACACTCAGTGCTCAGCACCCCTATCAACCCTATCCAAAAAGTCTACATGCTGCCTGACAGCAGGGAAGGCTGAGCCACCAGCCAGCAAGACAGAGTTGCACCATCCCTAGTGTTCTTCTCCACTGACTGACAGAGTCCTGCAGCTCACATGAAAGATGCAGGGTACGTATGAGAGAGACCTGCTCATCAGGTGCCTCATAATTTCTCTTTGCTGAAAAGCACCTCTGCCCAGAAATAACCTTGCGGGATCAGGGAAGTGAAGCTGCAGAGTCAGTGAAAACAGTAGGGCACTATTTAGATTTTGCCATGCCATCATAAAAAGATTACTGTTGGGATATGGAATGAACCTTTCCAAGCCTGTAAACAATGCGTTCCTCTTAGTGGAGAGCCTTTGGCTTCCTACAAAAGAGAAGCTCATTGCATACTAAGTGATATTCACCTCACTTTCATGGCTAGGGTGCAAGATTTTTATAGTTACCTTTTCTTGTTCAGTTACATGACTTCAGTGCTTTTTTTTTTTTAAGGATTCTAAGCAGCCATCATTCGTTAAGTGTACAACATAATCTACCTCAGAGAGTAATACAATTTCCTCTTCAGCTTCTCTTTTTTCTCAACTTTAATGCAGTTGTGTAAGATTCTCCCCTCTCCAGAGGGCAGACAATAATCAGGTTAGGTTGGTATCTTTATGACACTGACCTTAAAGTTCACTTAATTTTTTCTCCCATCCTCCTCCCACCAGCCTTTCTTAAGTCCTTTCCAGTACATTTTTTACTGTTGAATATACCTAAGGAAAGAAAGTGGACACAGATGAATAATTTTACCTCAAAATTTATCAGTGTGAAAAATAAACAAATGACTGCCCAGCAAATGTAGAAAGATACTTTAATCTTTAGTATCAACTGTGTTAATTCATTTTCTTTCTTTTCATAAAGAAAAAATTTTATCCTGAAAAAGATTAGAAAAGAGACAGAATACTAGTTTTGTTTTCTTTAAAGAAAATAACTGAAGTCACTTAATCCTTCTAAGATAAAAACTTCTCTAAGTTTTGAAGAGCAGTCCTTTATTTATACTGGTTTTAGGTACTATAAACAGTTAAGAATTTTTGTGTTTCCTCTGAGTAATTGACTTGTGCAGCAACATGTGCAGAAACATCGATTAATCTAACCCACATTATTTCCTGGTAGTGTTTTTTTATATCTATGTCTTTCAGGCTACAAATTACAGCCCGAACAGAGCTAGTGAAAGTTCTACAGAACTACAAGTTATTTTCTCAAATTTCCAAAACCTCCTGCTCCCCACAACCAAGTGGTAGTAAAAGAGGAAGAAGTGTATCTGCACTTGAATGGTTAAAAAAAAAAAAAAGGAAAAAGGAAAATTTTCCCATGGATATAAGCGTTTCAAGTTTCTACATCAAGTAATTTGAATTTAGGATACTTTTAAATTCCTTCCTCCTCAAACTGTTCATCACTAATATGCACCACCTGCATTTTTAGAGGCTGGAAACCCAGGATTAGATCTGACAGCATGTGTTTGCTAAAATAACACATTCATATATTTTACTTGTTATATTAGCTAAGATTTAGCTAGCAATGATTTATTCCAGAACATTGCATTTGGCATCTGCCAGACACACTGAATACTGCCAAGGTTAGCTACATGGGAGTTTTCCCTGACTTCAACTTCCCCTCCAGGAGAATATTATTAAGATGAGGAATCTATACTTTGTATTGGGCATATGATGATTACAACACAATCAGCAAGTAAGATGCTGTTCTGGGATTACTTCATTATCCCTCCCGTAAAACAAAGAAGCCCTAGAAAATATATAATATCAAAAAAAAAAGATAATTTTAGATTTTCACCAAATTCTTCAACTTACCGTAACAAAACTCACAGGAAAGTCAGTGAGCTGGTCAGTAGCAAAGTGTGAATTCCTGAGCCATGAAATGGGAGAAGATAATGTTTTTCAAGCCCAGCAACGCTGGTTTCTAAAGCTGAGACTTTCACCTTCATACAAAGAAGCTGGAAGAACAGGTTCCAGCTACTGCACTCAGTAAGAGAACGTCCAAAGAGATGTGGTATAAATAAACAGGGAGTGAAGAAATTTGCCCTTGTTTTGTGGTGTGGCCATGCACTGCTGCACAGGATGGTTCCATACACCCCCAAGTATGCAACTTTGGAGGAACGTAGGTTTATATACCTGGTAACTGTCAGGTACTCTGAATAGAGCATGTTATAATTTAGTTTTGTTCTGGTTTTTAATGATGAAATTCACTTCATTCTTCCGACTGGGTTTTGTCTGGTGTAATCTGGTATTGTTCACAGACAGTGACATTTCTGCATGACAGCAGGGTTACACAAAGGCTCTGTGTCCTTCCCGACTCAGTGAGGAGGAATATGTTGGTATGGCTGGAACGAGTTGGCCTGTTTGGAACTGCTCAGGGACCATGGGATTACGCAAAGAATATCTGTCATGACTCAGAGATGTTGTGCTTGCAGAGGCAGTTGGGACTAACCTTTCTTTGGTGAATGCCTAGTGATGTGTTTAAGGTGTAGCAGGGATTAGGGAAAATAATCTTAGGTTGACAAGGGATGATCTGGAAAGTTCAGTAACAAACACTGGCAGTTTACAACCTTAACAGGAAAGATTTTTTTTTTTTCCCAACCAGCTATGTTATGTAAAAGAGAGAGAACATATATATAATTCAAAAAGGTATTAGAAAGCTAGGATTTCAAACCACTGGGGTTTTTTAAAAATGCTCCTGCTTCCCTATTCTCTTCTGTTTTACATATCCCAGATCTGTCATATCTGTAAAAAAGGAAATAAGCGTAAAAAATGCCTATCCTTTGGGAAAAAATTGACTTAGTGTAATGTAATATTCTCCAGTTAGCCGTCAACAGCCATAACAACTGCTTAGCCGTAACAGCTTCCTGATCCACTTTTCGAGAAACTCATTCTTGAGATGACAGATCCTAATGACGATACCTATGCTCAGGGC
The DNA here is from genome assembly GCA_013397975.1 of Machaerirhynchus nigripectus. Lineage (NCBI taxonomy): Eukaryota > Metazoa > Chordata > Aves > Passeriformes > Dicruridae > Machaerirhynchus > Machaerirhynchus nigripectus. The sequence goes on along the minus strand of VZRQ01006438.1, from coordinate 842,336 downwards.
CTCTAAAACCCAATTTTAAAGTGGTAGATAACTTCAGCTTGGTTACATTTTGACAGGACTATGAATTACATACAATTAAACCCCATGAAGTGGATGTAGTGATTATTACAAGGTCAAGCTGTCTCTGTAGAGTTACATTTTCTTTACTATGTATCGCCATTGAAGATCAAGGATTTTTTTAAAAAGAATATTCCTGGGGAGCTCTTAATCCCATGGTGATATGAACAAGACTAGGTACACACCTCCACTTTATAGCTCAGAGGCCTGCAAGTCACATGACTTATCCCTGCACTCAGCTCACATCTTCAAATTTGTATTCAAAACTAGAAATGCTGGCAACAACCTTTATTCATTTATTTTTCTTGTTGCTCATGCCATGGCAGTGGATCCAAGAACATGGAAAATACACCTGTTTTGTTAGTAGGATCCATCTTGCCAGAGGCTAACTTACATTTCCTAGGTACCCAAGCTGGTCCAGTAGAATACATTGGAACCAAAAAGCTTCTCCAGAAAATGAATGATAGGTGTAAAGAAGGTAGCCTATTTAAGCACAATACCAAAGCAGAGGGATAAGAACAGAGCCAGGGGGAAAGCACGGAGTTAACTAAACCCATCTAGGACTGTCAGAAGAGAATCATGTGCTGTTCTGAATTTGCAGAAAGACCTGCAGTCTCACTGAGTAAAAGGCTAAGGAAAGTTGGGTCAGAACAAATGTAGTCAATTAGGTAACAGAAAATGGCTCCTTGGCCTGAGTGTAGACAGGAAGAAACTTTAACTGAAAATGCCTTCTTTGGCTAGACAGACTAACTGATGTTTAGAAATCAAGCTAAGGAAGCACTTTGGTCTCAGCTTAACACTGTCCCTGTGGGTAGCCCCATTTGTGTATTTTGCCTTGAACCTTCCAACATCCCCTTTGCACAAATCATCTGGTCTACAAACTCTTGGGCACTGTCCTCTCTTCAACCACAGCTTTCTGGCTCCTTCACAAAGCTCCAGGCCTATTATATTTCAACCTGCTTGTCATAAAGCCTAACAAGCTCTTTCAATAGCTTCCTAACACTTGAGAGTTACAGAGCTTTTAATGCTTCCTCAGCCTTACTTAAAAGAGGCTGGTACTGGAAAACCTAATATATTCAATGTGACAGGGCTGGGTTTACAAATATACTTGTCTGGTTTCTATTGACATTTAAAAACAATGTTAGTGACAAAAATGTAATTATTCCTAAATTATGGAAACAAGGAGCCAGGCATACTGAATGAACTTTTTTTGAACCTCTATTCATTTCACTTCAGATTTTGGCAGAGGGTTTTGCTGGTTTCTATTTTATCCTAACCAGTTTATCCATGTTCCAGACTTTATATGTTCTGTGGCTGTAAAGCTTTCCTGTGGAATTTGCCCATTGCCACAGAACTGTGCTGGAGAAATCCAGCTCAGCTCTGAAAAATAAGAGAATTTTCTTCTGCTCACATATACAGATAAAACTGAGAACATGCTCCAAGCATATGCTGACATAGCTTGCTCTCCATCGTGTTTCAGGCTGCCTCAAATTGGAATTCTGAAAGGTGTGAACTACCTCATCTATCTCAGTTGGGGCTGGAAGGATTTCCCTCTTCCAGTCTTTAGAGTCTGCTGATTTGCACTGTGCCACGGAAATTTGTCATTTTTGCTACCAAATTCCCTCTTTTACCGCAGTCTAATGCTTTGTTTCCCTTCTCCTGACTTTGATAAAATCCACCTACACAACTGCCTCTTCCTTTCTAATTGCAGTGGGCACAATTCAAAATACAGGGAAGTCCATTTAAATGCCCTTTTTAGATAAAACTTCTACTGCAGGTATGGCTGGACACTGGCGCAGGTTGCCCAGAGAGGGTGTGGAGTCTCCATCCTTGAAAATACACAGAACATGACTGGACAAGGTACCTGGGCACTGGGTGTGGACTATTTCCAGTAGTCTCGTTCCACCTCAGCTACTTTGCAACTGGGTGAATTTCTCCATGGAGGAAGATGTTTGCTGTATTTTAGCATTTGCTCTGCCTGCACAGTTCCACAGTCCTCTCCAGCAACCACCCAGGGACCTAACGAGCCTATACAGGTCAAGTCCACAGGTGTCAGCTTACCAATCCATACACTGCCCTACTGCAGCTGGAAAACAATACATCAGCAAAGCCCTAGAAAGAAATTTTCCTGCCTGTGTGGAAGGGTGATAAGGGTTCATCAGAATCATCTGGGTAGGAAGCAGAGAGCTGCCTTGATGAATACCTGCCATCTCTCCAGCTGAATTAATTAACAGAGAGCAATAAAAGAGCTAAAGGAACAATGATGAGTTTTGGTGCAGAAAGACTAGAGGAGACCCACAGATGTAGAAGAGGTGATGTTTTGGAAAGGAATCCATTTCATACCATGACCTCCACAAACAGCTGTGTTGACTGGATTAATTTCTGGTTCTTCCTATCTCCCAGTACAGCAAAGCAACACTGAGACTTGTGTAAAATAACAGAAGGCACTTCATTGCCCACTTTCAGCTGCACTATTCCCACTCTCAATCCATTTATTCCACCACTGTTACATTCTGCCAGAAACTGAGGTGGGATTTTGGTTGGACAGATCTAGCCATCTCAAATTTAAGTACTTAGTATCAGCTACTCATCCAGGCTCCCCTTAAAACAAATCAAAACAAGCAGATGTCTCAGAAAACCAAGATTTCACTTCCCAGAGTAAGTATCTGAGACAAATGAAAGAAACAGAGGTTCAGACAAGGTTGTTGTGTATCCAGGTTTCCTTTAACAATCAGCGGACAACAACTTTTAGGTACCAAAAATTGGTTCATGAGCTTCCTATGATGGGCACTCACCTTGTCATTGCCACAACACTACAAACAAACAAGGCATTCCAAGTTTAGTTAAATACCACAAGAAATATTTTTAACCCCACAACACTCGTCATCTGAAGTGGAACAATGCAAACTGAAAAGCCTATTAGCAATTAAATATTTTAGTCCATCTACGAGGAGCCCAAACAAATGGTCTGGTATCTCCTGTTGACTGTAGCTGGTAAAATGAGAGTAGAGGCTTGTCACCACATTTTCTGTCACTGTCTAAGAACAAGCAGGTAGGGATCAGAAAGTACTTTAGAGTCACCATCAGGAGCTTCACAGTGGACCAAAGAAAATTCAACATAGACTTCATTAACAAATGGAAATGAACTGGGGGTGGGAGTGGTGAAAATCAATCTTCAAAACCATTAAGAAATGAAAGCTACCTGTGAGATACCGTGACAGCAAAAGTTCCAAAATTGAATGAAGCATGAAAATTGCTTGGAAGAGTAGGACACAGGTGGGAGTCAGAAATCTTTTTGCCTAATTTTGTCTCTGATGCACTGAAATGGCTTTGGCAGATCTTTTAAACCCTTTGTGCCTCTGTACCCACATCTGTAATTCAGATCACAGCTAACCTGGTAACGTTTACACCACAAGGATATAGAAAGGCTTGAAAGTTGAGATCCACGATGTGGCTTAGGAAACACAATTGTTAAAAACACGAGCACTTGGGAGATGATCAGTAACAGCTCTGAACAGTATTTTTAAATCAGGAAGGGCTCAAACAGCTGGAACTGAAGAAGTGTGTCCCCAGCTTAACTGCTTCATGGAGACTGGGACCTCTGTTCACTTCCAGAAGCACACACACCGACTGCCAGCAATATTGTGTGTTTAATCAATGCCTAAGCACAAATCAGACAACAACAAAAAAAAAAACTGCCCAGACCTCACAGAGCTGTGACTTGCAGCTAAACCACAAAGGTCCAATAATATCTTTCTTTGGTGGGAACAAGTGTCCTGAAAGTAACTAATCCATAGCATAATGAACTGCAAGAGTACCAAACCACCCACAGACACTCAGATGATGGCACAGGTAGGAATTCAGCCTTACAGGATGCAGCCTTACTGAGAGATGATGCACCGTGAGCAAGACACTCACTGAAGGTGATACAAGGAAATGCTGAGGGATTAATTCACATTCCTACCCCTCTTCAAACATCATCTGTATAAAAAAAAAATCACGTGAAAAATAAGGTAATTTTTCGTACTCAGACACGAAAGGACCACGCAGACACCGTTCTGTCAGGATAAGGCCTGGGCCAAAAGAGAGAGAGCAAGAAGGGCCAAGGTAGGGCAAGAAGAAGGAAGAAGGAGGAAGAAGACCTGCCCGGCCCTTTATTTAGTCAGTTATATATCTTTTTAGAGACAACCATGGATTGGAGGATGGGGTTACCACCTCTCCATGACACTGGTCAGATCAAAAGTCTATCATAATTCTCCGCCTAACAAAAGGAATGATAATAATAGATATTGGTAGGTAAACATGCCTGATGCTTACAGTAAAGTGCCTGGGAAATTCTACTACAGGAATGAAAACGTAGAAAGACTGCAAAATTCAGGGCGACATCAATCGAGTTACCATAATGAAACACTGCAATATGAAGTGATAGGTAATAGTGTCCTTAAACTAGACAAGAAGACTCATGACCTTAAAGACCCTGTTCAAGTGAAAAGCTGTCAGTAGCATTAGTGTTAACAAATGACAGCAGGAATTTCATCCCATTTTTAACAGGCTGTTTTCACTATCTGTGAAAAGCTGATGTAGTTAAGCCATGGGAAACAGAAGAAAGTTACTGGAATTAGTGAGGGTGCATATGTTTCTGGGTTTCTAGGAAGGCTGGAGTATGAGAATTTCACAAATGTGTGGAAACTTTTGATAGCATTCCAGTTGAAACAAACTTGTAACAAACCCTGCGGAGAGGTTCATTCAACAGGATGAACTAAGCAAGAAAACAGTCAGTTCTGGCTAGTTGCACGGATATTAGCAGCAGCTGTGAACTCAGTAAACAGCCCTGTTTTCTGGTTGTCAAAAGAGCTGCTAAAGCAGATGTGAAGTGCATCAAAAATAGGTCACAAACAGAAAACATGCAAGGGAATGCATCAATATGAGAGTGATCTGAAAAAACGTAATGCTGGAACACCTCGGTAGTGTTTATAACTCTGAAGTGTACCCAAGCTCAGAGCAGTGCCCAACAATAGGCTGCTTCACATGGTTCTTATGACAGGACCTTCTGCAGACGGCACTGTCTCTGTGAATAAGGGTGCGGTGTTCTCAGCAGCTGAAGCGTCAGACAGAAGAAAAGGTACTGAATTGCACTCTGCTTTCCTTTGGATTAGGTTTTCTGAGAGAGGCTTTCATTCCTTTCTCCTCACCCCCAATCCCAAACTCTATAATTAACTCAGACTGAGGTATCATAATGAGCTAAGCATGGAATTTGCCACTACAAACAGATCACAAACTCACTTTGTCCAACAGGCAGCCCTCACGCAATAGTCATTCCTCCAGGGACTGGAATCATCGCCAGCGTGGTAATTACATTCCCCCCTTTTTTCCTTTCCCTTTCTAAAAGCCCATAGGACCCATTCCTTGTAATTCCCTCATACGGAGATCCACTCAGATCTACTTCTAGGACTCCTGCAGTACTTAAAACACTTAAGTTCCTTTACTACCAGGTATATAAAGGAACAAGATTTAACTCTAAAGGGGCAGGTTAATAAAAATAATGTACTCGGGCTATAACAGAACTAAACAAGGCACCTACGTGTCCTGTCATTCCCTGGCGAGTCTTTGTGGCCTTCACAGCGCAGGTGTGAAACAGTCTTTGGCCAAGTGCCTTCAACAAGCTGAGTCCAAGCACCATAGCCTGAAGCAGGCTCAAATACTTCCCACAGTCTGCAGGCGAGGACAGACATTCTCCTTTCTCTGACTGCTTTTACTTCCATTACCATAGCAGGTTTTACCCCTCCAAAACCTAAAGACATTGTATAATCAGCATTAATAAGACAAGACTAATCAGACAAAAACCAAAATAATTAAACAGAACAAAGCTGTTGATACACTCCATACATAGTAAGGTCAATTCTTACGTTTAACTGGGAATACAGGTCTTAGGTAAGTATTCAGCAACTAAATCCCTTAACTAGCAATGGCTCTAAAACAGTGTTGAAGACAAAAACACGGAAGAGACTTCATGCTATTAATGTTTTAGACCAGCAACCAGGCTTCCAGAACTTGTCTTCTCCCCTTCATAGGAAGGGAGGAGGAAAAAAAACCCCACTCATATCCAAATTAAAAGAAACCCTTTGTGGTTTACAATCAGTTGAAAGCCTTTGCTGAAACAAATGTTCATTTTAGCATGGATTTCTTAGAGACCAGAATCTAGGGTGAAACGTGAGAATTGATGACGAGGTTAAAACTGGCAAGATAAACATAATAATCATTGTTATCAGTAGTTACATGACAATGCTCAAAAGTCCTATTTTTTCTTTAAGCTAGTGAGCTTTTATTATCGTTCATCTAAGCAATAATTCAAAAGTAGTTGTACTTCCTAAAGCTAGCAGTGTGAATCTTGGAGGCTGAAGCATGCTGCTGCACTCCACTCTTTTGAAGAACAGTTTTCTAGAAAAGGAGCCTGCAGAGGGAGAACAGAAAGCTGTTACTTTCCTACAAGGACATAAAAGGATTGTTTCATTCTTTCAGAAGAAATTGGGCTACGTACTTGTACTCGTTCTTGGCCAGCTTGTTCCCTCCCCTCCTCATGGGGCAGCACGTTAAACACATTTGGCCGCTGTTCTTCAAGTGCCGCGAGTGCTTTCATTCCAGCGGTGATGCGAGTTTGTGAAGCAGCTTGGGCGGGTAGGGACAGGAGCAGATTTAAACTTTTGCTGACAAACCACTTAAGAACATACTTTCTGTCCCTACAGGTTGCAGTTCCTGGGTAAGTTCTCACTTCCAGAAACAGAGCAATATGCATTTTTACCAAGTAAATATCATGCAGACGAATCAGATGGTAACTATTTCAGAAAAACTGGCATAAGTTCCGTTTACGCAATGCTTTCCAAATGTTCCATATTTGCAGAATAAAGATAAAAACTCTGATCTTTGTAGTCTGAACTTGTCTACTTGGTTTACTTTTCCTTTTTGGCCTAAACAGAACTTTTACGTATATGACTTCTGATTCAATACAGCAAACCTAAATAAATCCCAATGAAAAAACTGTCAGCTGACAAGGTTTGGCTCAGTATTTGGGGATTCTAACACTTGAACTCTATTTTCTCAAGTTGCTTTGAGATGTACTTGGGCTGGACTGAAAACGAATTCCATAAACTTCTTCCCTGAATTTTTATTGACTTAGTGACAGAGAAATCCTTCCTCAAAGACAACTCATAAACTGTTTGTCATCAAACCCTGTTACAGTCAGGCACTGAGTTACCTTTTGTGCTGTAATCTGCTGATAGAGTGTTTAAAGTGGTGCTTACCCCAAGATTTCCACTAGCTGCAGCATGTTTTGAAAATCTGAAATTACTTACTTCAACTTGCCTGCAATAATCTGTGTTTGTCTAGTAGGAAACATAAGGAAGTGAATGATTAATTACAGTCTTCCCAGTAATTTAGAAGTGTTGATGAATGCCAGGAAACATTGTAATGAGTACTGAAAAAACCCCAAAGGCAATACATTGGAAGCCTTATTGTTGCTTTCAATAGACGCAAAATAATTAAGTCTGCTAATTAGACACTACCTTTAAAAAATAAATAACAATAGGTACATTTCATGCTGTCTATATTTTAGTGCAAAAATCACATGCTGAGCACATACAACTGTAGCCAGCAATTGTTCATCACCACAACCCAGCTCCTTAATCTCAAAATTAGCAATGTACATAGACATTTACAGAGTCAAATAATTTCACTTCAGTAGACATCTTTCAGTCTGTCATTCACTGAGCAGCTCTGTGCTTCAAATGCATTCTGTGGTGAAACAAGCAGAAAATATTTCTGTGTTTCACTGTCATCTCAAACTAGGAGATCGTGTAAGGTATTTTATTCTGTTATGTGGTTCACACACAGATCAGAGGGGAAAGTTGCACATTCAGGAAAATAAAGCATGCTACATAGTTCATTCAATTATTTGTAAAGCACTCTAAGCGGTTAATTATGTACACCAATAATCCGTACAGGATTGGTAAAGTTGAGGATTTTCCCTGAAACAACTCAAAGAGATTTTGTTGCTGTATTCACACTGTATTAATTTCAACACCATATTTTATATAATTAGCTAGCTTAAAAACTGTACAAAGTCTCATACCTTTACTTAATCACATAATTCTTTACTGTGAGGGTGGTGAGGCACCGGAACAGGTTGCCCAGAGAAGCTGTGGATGCCCCATCCCTGGCAGTGTTCAAGGCCAGGCTGCATGGGGCATTGAGCAGCCTGGTCTAGTGAGAGGTGTCCCTGTCCACGGCAGGGGGGCTGGAATGAGATGATCTTTAAAGTCCCCTGCCAACAGAAACCATTCTATGACCCAGTGTGGTTTGCAGGTTTCCATGAATTCAAACAAACTGAGTTTTAGAGTTCATGTTTTAGAGAGCTAACAGGAAAACTGGTAAGTTGGAGCCTCAGAACACACACACACACCCCCCTCCCCCACCCCCCATATATACATATATTTTTATCTTTCTTATCTCTCTTGATTACTTACTAAGATGTTGTGGTTGAGGAACACATTCAGGTAAAAAGTGAGCTTGACATTATCAGGAAACAATTCTCTTTGGGAACTATCAAGCATCCATTTCTTTTTGTTCTTTCATCCCCACTCTTCCCCTGCACAATACTGTTGCTCTGAAGCAGCACCTTTAAGGGGCAAGTTCCAGCCTTTTTCCTTAAGTAAAAAAAAAAAACAAAACCACCAAACCAACCAGCTGCGGTGTAAGAATAAAATCCATGGATAATAGTAACAAGCCGTTAGTAACAAGCCGTTTCCCCATTGCAACATCTATGCTTGCCAAGATAAGATACTGAAACCCAAAGTAAAACCCAAAGGTATAAGTAGTGAGAGAATATAACAGGCAGACTCTGAACGTCTATAAAGACAAGAGATTTTTTTAAGCTGTAAAGGAAGATCAAGTGTTGGGCCTGCTGGGTTACATAGCAATACACCACAGGAAAAAAAAAATAATCCAAACATCTGAGATGCTACAAACATCAAGGCAGGGCTTGGCATGTAGTAAAAGGACATGCTAAACAAAATTCCCAGAAAGATGTATAGAGACACATCCAATCCACTTTAGGGCAAGTACCTTAGCTCTGTACATCAACCCCCAGCAGTCCAAAGAGCATCCCAGACATAGGGTACAGAGTGATAAGAGATGCTGTCAGTGCACTCCTGGGCAGGACCACCCCAGGCCTGATGGCAGAGGGATGACAGAGGTGGCCAAAGCAGCACAAAATACTAGCAGGGGACCCAGAGAGAAAGCACAATTAAGGGCTGTGTGCACGTTCACGTGTGATCCCTTTTGTGCACATGGAGGCAACACGTGGCTGATCGCGTGTGTTGCTTTGTGCTGCACCTGCTGCAGTGCTCTCACACCCACAGCACTGGGGGGAAATTCCCATTATACACTCAAGGGACAGACCAGAAAGCACATTTTTAATTGCCCCCAGAGAACATTTAACCCAGCCTGGGAGGTTGAAGAGGCAGATGCATACTGTCTTCCCATCCCCTCTGACTTCAGCAACAATCTAGTGCCAATGTCCTTCCCCACTGCACAGCCTTAAGAGTTCCCAGGGATCAAGGGGCTCTGTCCGAGCTGAAGTCCAGCTAGCAAACAAGGTCCACTCTCCCACAGAGAATGAGCATGCAGGCCAGCCAAGAGCAGGAGGAACCAACAAGTGTCAGATCATTTGTAGCTGTCAGCCTTCCCTTCTCAGCAATTACAGATTTACACAGACTGCTTGTTCTGCCCCAAAAGAGCAGAAGTCACTTGTCAGAGTGCCCTGAAGTCCAGTTACAACCCAATTAACATCCTCACCACTATCCCTGTTCAAGGCAGACACGCCAACTTGACATCCACCAGCTCTGAGTGAGGGAATTTAATTCCCCTCACAGCACATGGATGCTTCTGCTTTGTGAGAGATATGATCGATGGAATCGACTGAAGGATCTCTAAGAGGCATTTTGAATCCTCAGTCTGGACAGTGGGGGAACAACCAGGAGCAACCCAATGGGACCCAAGCATCACACTGCTTACAAGCAAAGTGAACCCCAAAGAAAGAAGCATATCAAAGTTATGTGGTGCTATAACTTTCGATATGAGAAATCTTGCTGAAACTTTTATTAATGCAGAACAAAAAAAGCCACTCAATTTCCTTCTGAACATGGTAGAGACTAATTAAACAGAGACAGCCTGGTCCAAGCCTTAAGCAATGCTTCATGGCACATGGAGAATATAGATTCACTTTAATTTTATTAAATAGTTACTTGAATTGGGTGATTGAGGAAGAGGCTTTACCTAGGGATAAAGGCTCAGCTATTTTTTCCTCCAATACAAAACACTGCTGTAAGGATACCAGCCTGGAAAAAAACCCCTACACTACAATAAATGTAGATATACTCCCAGAGATTTCCTAAGTGCACACTGCAGGCACTCAGAGCAGATGTGATCACTACACGTTACACTGGCAACTACATGGTACTTGCATTCACTTTAGTGTGGAAAACTGTGGAACATGTGTCTAAATAGGAGAGAATACAGAGAGAGCCAGAAAGACTGAAAGGGTTAGGAAAACATTAATGAGGAAAGGTTAAAATACTTGTTTGTTTAGTCCAAGAAAGAAAAGATGAAAGATGATAATAGGTTTCCAAAGTGTAAAAAGTTGGGCTTTTAGACACCAAGAGATTGTACATGACCCTTTGCGCACATAGTACCATGAATGCAATTTTCAATAGAGAGGATTGAGTTAAATATTAGGAGGAGAGCCCTTCAGCTGTAGGTATAATTACACAGTAGAACCCAGGGAATCGTGGTATCCTCCTCGTTGGAGTGGCTTAAGTTAGAAACTCATCTGTCAAGATAATTTAAGTGCAGATCCTCCCTAAAAGCTGGTGACGTACAGGATGACCTCCTGAAGGGCACTCCAGGCTTGCCTTTCAGCCGCGCTTCGCATCTCGGAAACGTCAACCAGGCAATTAACGCCCAGCTCCTTTTTGCCCCCATCCAGCGATCCGGCCTCTCGCGCGGCCCAGCTGCGGCGGCACGTCAGCCCCTGGGAGCCCGCGCGCCGGCCCGGAACCCGCCCGTTCCGCTCGCGCCGCTGCGCTCCCTGTCGCCGGCGTTCGNCTGCTCCCCGCTACCGTGTCGAGGGCGTAGGGAAAGGGTTAAAATAGCTTTAAAAACTACAGAAGCTGCGGGGGTAAAATTAACCTTCATGTAGAATTATTCGCAGAATATGGCACGGGATGTGTCCGCTGCCGTGCCGGGAGCCCCCTGCGCCCCTCAGAACCGCGACCTGTGGCGCGCGGGGAGCTCTGGGTGGGCGGCGGGAGCTGCGCGCCCCCTGGTGGCGTCGACCGGCACCCTCAGGATCGCGCGCGAGACCCGCCGAGCGGAAGGGCACGAGCACCAGCACGAGCCCGGGCATACGACAGTGCACGAGATCCGGACACGCGACAAGGCACGCGCGCCTGCGCGAGACATAGCACGCGACAGGGCGCGAGAGCCGGCGCGAGAGCGGCCACGAGAGCCGGCCGCGCGATATGGCACGCGACAGGGCACGAGACAACACGCGAGCTTCGGCCACGCGACAGGGCGCGCGCACTTGCGCGAGACATACCACGTGACAGGGCACGCGTACCTGCGCGAGACATAGCACGTGACAGGCCGCGCGACAGGGCACGCGCACTTGCTCGAGAGCTACCACGTGACAGGGCACGAAGCCCGTGCACGCGACAGGGCGCGAGACAGAGCACGTGCGCCTGCGGGAGATCCAGGCACGCGATAGGTCACGGGGACTTGCGCGAGGTATAGCGCGCGACAGCGCGCCAGGCACCAGCGCGAGGCGCGGGCACGCGACAGGGCACGCGCACCGGCGCGAGACCTAGGCACGCAACAGAGCGCGGACCGGGCCGCGCGCTGTCGCCACAAGCGCAGTGGCCGCGGTGGCACGGGACAGCGCCCAACCGCCACAGCGCGGGACCCGCCCCGCGACAGGGCGCGAGCGGGGCCGGAGCGGCTGAAGCGGGAAAGCCGCAGTGACTCCCAGCACGAACCAACACCGACGGCCGACAGCGGCACAAAGCCGGCGCGGCCCAAGGGCAAGCCCTGGCGAGGAGGAGGGGGTCAAAGAGCAAACGGTCCCGTGAACTGCTCCCCCCTCCCAAAACCACGGCGGAGGGGAAGGGGAAAACACCTTAGAGCCGCCTGTGCCGAGTCCGAACCCCGACGAGGGCGGACAGGGGTGGTCAGAAGGGAAGCAAAGCAGAACGGGCTGTGAGTGTAGAGGAGCAGAGAAGGGGAAGATGCTGCGTAGGAACACGTAGAGGCAAACCTGGGATGGCTTCAACTCACACCCAGAAAAGGGGAATTCATTTGTTTTTTAGGCTACGGCTGTAGCCCCAGAGGGATTTGCGCGGTCCTGAGCTTCAGCTGCCGTTCCCAGTCCCAGACTAGCACCGAACGTGACAGTAAGCCACACCACACCACCACGCGCTCCCCTGCCCTGCCCGTCCTTTCCCACTGGGAACCCACAGACCAGTTCCTCCTCCCCCCTCCTAGACTCGTGGAAGTGTGATTTTCAAACCATATCCTGCTGCTGTAAACCTTTAATTTAACAAACTCAAATATTACAAGATGTTATTATAATCTACTGGGACCTGTTGCTGTAAAGTGATTTTGACAATATCAAAACACAAGAAAAGCTCATGTAGCAAAGTCGAAACCACATAGTCAAAAATGAACATTTTAATCTGAAGCTTCAACTCTATTTTTAATTTATATCTTATGATAATTGAAATTCAGCTTGGGCTCGTTTCTCATTTTCATTTAAAAGTTACACACATTTGAAAGCCGTCAGGTGCTTGCTTCTGCTCTAGAAACATTCCTACGTTTGCCTGTGCTTTCTCCTCAGCAAAAATTAGCACTGTTCGCCTTCTTCACTGAAACTCTCCATGCTGGAGTGTGAGAGGGGGAAGGTTTCAGCAGGTTGGTGTTTCTGCCATACACCCCAAGGTCACATCGCACAGGGTCAGTGACGTTACAGCTCCTTGTTCTCCATTAAGGACTCCCGTGGGGCTGGAGGCATGGGCCTACCAATACCATTTTAACATCATAATCATCATATCCGTGAGCGAGTACAGCTTCCCTGCAATTTAATTTGCTGTTTAAACAAGCACAAACCTCACAACAGAATGTTTGCCCTCCAGTTACTCTAGAGGTGGTTCAGTGACACCAACTTCCTCAAAGAGATTCAAGGACAGCAGAATAAAGCAATACAAAAAGTTCTCTTGATTTCCAAATCCCAACCACAGGAAGTCACTTAACTGAGGAAATAGTGACCTGTTACTAGCCCTACATGGAGAGAAAAGAACACACACCCCGCAAAAAAACCCAAACACCAAACCCAAGTCTAACTGACAGGGGAACTACAGGTTTACTAACCAAAGTCCCACCAATATCAGTGTGACAGAGAACAGGCAGAGCCATCTTGGCATCAAGTGCCCTACAGCATTCTTGAAGTTTTATGTAAATGAGAAAATAGGTGTCAACTTTTTACAACTTAGGAGAGCTCAGCATTTTTTAACAGAGGTGCTGATTGCTGCAGAGGAGATTGAAGTCCCATTATAAGAGTCTTTCTTCTCTTATTTACATTTAGTATCTCCTTTAGAAATCATCCTAGGTCTCCAGAAGTCCATGGATCACCAGTTATATACTTTCTCAGACACAAGTATATGCTTCATTGCCTAGAAAACCTAGCACAACCGGGCAGGCAGCCAGAGTCTGTCTTCAGACTTTTTTTTGACTGGCATGACTTAACAGCATCCCTTTTATTTATTTATATGAGGTCCTCTTGTGACAGAATGGGGAGGATATACACAGAGATGTTAAGTATCTGTTCAGCTTTTCCCTATCATCTGTATCATGTTGGCACAGCGCCTTGCAGAAAGCACTGGAGCCTATCCGTTTGCATCCTTGGCTAGGAGTGGATTGCCAGTCAGGGTAGAACACACCACCAGTATATTCCTGTGTTCCTCAGAGGTGATGCTAAGGGGATGCTGTACTGTGATCCTATAAAGAAATCCTTGTTGTGATGTCATGCATGCTACTCATCTGTATTTGAATTAGTGTATCAGTATTTATGCCTGTGTGCCTGAATATGAAATGCAGACAGATGTATATGGTACTTACCAAAGTACTTACTCCCTGAGGAGAGGTATAAACACATAAGTGACTGAAACAATTCAAAAGTGCACACACATCTCTTAGGCTGCTCACTTAAGGCCCGTGCTGTGAGAAGCAAGTGTGCAGACTGGAGTGCACGCTCATCATTCTAACTTGAGTCCAGTCTGTCCTTATGCCCTCCAGTGCCCTGCAGAATTCTTCGTTCTCCTGCTTCACAGGCACCTATTGAAACTATTTCCAAACTCTCATGTGAGAAGCAACTGGGAGAGAAGGAAGGGACAGACAAACCAGGTTGCTCTGTGTTCTTCACAATACAGAACAGCAGCTGGTAGATTTTTTTTTCCCACCCAGACAGAATAATTGCTGTGATGGAATTAAAATATTACTTCCTACATATGAAGCAAGCAAGTATGAGTTGGGAAGAGAGCACTGCAGAAAGATGAGAGCAGTAGAATGATGTGCACGATTATCGGAAATCCTTCTTAAACAAATTAGGAGGAAAGAAGCCTAGAGGTGTGTGAACTCTGGAAGAAGCAAGTGTGTTGCAGGGAGAAACATAGTTTCTCACTCTCTGCCATAACACCTCATAGTAAGGAGACTGAAGAAACCAAGGGAAAAGAAAATGCTATTTAGCATGATGTGAAATTATGCTGTACTCATTTTTCTCTTTAACTTTGTTTTCAGTTTTGTAATTAGCAGTTCATTGTGTGCTCTGCTAGAATCACAGTGTTTTATTTTAAGCATGAACAGTGTTAAGAGTGACTCAGGCAAGGAGCACCTCTAAATAGCAGAGTGTTACAGACAAACTCCTGGGTGCTCCAGGGCACCAGGCCATACTCCCCCATCCCACTGAGGGTGTCAAGTGTGCAGATGCAGATAGGTTTTCCTCTGCTGGGTGTTAGCCAACACCCTCTTCTCCTCCAGCCCTTGGGAAGGAATGACACAGCTCCCAGGCTCCTGTCACCACAGATACCTTGCCTGCGATCTAATTTTCAGGAAGCGAACAAAAGCTAACTTTGCCTTCCTCCAGGTAAAGAATGGGGTGTGATGCACACATACACATTAAATACCTTGTTTAAAATCAGATCCTTTGCCACAAGAGTATTTTTAATGACATTTTGTGTCAGTCACCACCACCATAGGTTGCTTCCTCTGTACACTGGGAAATATTTGCCCCCCAGCCTGTCCTTCTGCTATCGGTCTGCTCCAAAGCTTCAAGATAGTGATAGAAAGAAGAAAAAAACCAACAAAACCCAACACCTCTAAGTCTCCCACGCTGATTTTAGTACACATTATGCAAGCTGGTAGACTATGCTTCTGTACCAGAGGAGATTAACCGGGATCTGCGGCAGCGCAGACAAGGATGTGCATGTGTTCTGCTGCCTATAAATAGGCTCTCCACTTAAGAAAAACACAACCCAAACAGCCAGCTGTTAACAACTAGACCACAGAGTCTAGGCAGCAATTGCTGCTTGCTGAATAAATCTGTGCAACCTACTCATGCATCAATTGGCAAATGATGTACAGATTAATGTTTGATGAGAGGTGATAACATTAACATGATCTCTGAAGAGGCAGGAGTGAAACACGCTAAGCATGAAAACAATCTTTGAACTGCTTCTCAGCGGGGCTGTGAGTGGGGCTTTCCAGAAGTGAGCATTTTTAACTCACAGCTTGCCACTGGCAGGTTTGGCAAGAACAGCGAGGACTGGCAAAGAGAGGAAGGCCACCCCCACACCTAGTGGATTGTCTTTGGCTTGAGGCTTACCTCTCTCACAGGTGTCTTTGGTGATCAGTTGCCCAGCTCTGTACTAGAGATTCAGCAGGACCCTGGAATAGCTACAGGAATATTCCAAGGATGAATGTACTAAAGACAGGACAAGCTAAACTCTTCTAGCCTTAGATACAGTCACTTCAGGGCAGACTTGTGTCAGGGAAGAGGAATGCAGACAAAAGTTTGCATTCTGCTAAGCTCAGCTGAGTGACAGTTTTACAGGAACCAGCCCTCAAAGCTGTACTGCAGGTACTCTGCAAAAAAAGTAGAGTTTGATTGGGTCATGGGAGAGCCAGTGCTTCTGGAAAACTGTTTCTCCTTGGTGCAGACTACTTGCCAGCAGTCCAGAACCTTAGCGCCATTCCAAGTCTCATGTGTTGACCTGACTGTAAGGCAGGACAGAGATTCACAAGGCCAACCTGGTTTGATTTCCGAATTAAAAAAACAGCCAAACAAAACACCATACCACCAAAAACCAAACAACAACAACCCCCAACCCCAAGCAAAACAAAACCAACCCTTTTCCTTCAGTAAAACGTCCAAATCCTATCTTAAAGCTGATTTTGATAATCATTTGGTCCAAAAGGCTAAGCAAGAAGACCCCCACACCACTGGGCTGGGGCTCCCCAAAACAGAACACAGCCCTTCTGCCAAGGCTGTGCCATGACAAACTGGTGGTTGACACACATGGACTTCATTTCAGTTCTGTAGGCTGAGCTGGAGTTGAAGCTGCTGACTGGTTTGGCTTGTATCACCTGTGCTAGAATGCCTGCACCGCTGGCAGGCACATCTACTTGTACGTGTTTGAACCAGCCTCACAACTGAGGTCCCCTCATCACATGAAACAGCAGCTTTGACACCAGAATATCCATGCAAATAAAATACAGCACAACCCTACCAATATCTTGCTCTTCCTTTTTTCTTCTTCTTTTTTTTTTTTTTTTTTAAATTTTTAATTAGGGTAAGTAACAAGAAGGAAGCTCTTTACAGCTTAGTTATTTAAGCCCTGAGATATTTTCCATTAAGCATGCCAATATGGATTCCAGATTCAGGCCAGGCTTAGACTGCAGTAACTTCCCAGACTTCAGAAGCAAGACTCCGCTTTAGGTAAGCAAAGCAGAATTATGCTGAGCATTTGGAGACAGCAACTGTTACAGAAACAAACCAAAAAATTCATGCACATCCAGAATGACCTGACAAAAAGCTTAAAAATCCCTTAAACAGGCACTCCTGAATTTAGCCATGGTAAATCCAAATTGGACCCTCTTCCATCTCCACCTTGCTTTCAGCCAGAGGTTACTGCTCTTGTAATAGGAATGGAAAAATACTGCTCTTTTATGTAGTCTTCACAGGCAGCTTATGACAAGAATATAAGGCCGTATGCAAGAATATAAGGCTATAAAAGATTACAGCAAACCCTGCCAGTTCTTACCTGTCAGAGCTCTTAGAGAAAACTACTAAGGCCCCACTTTGAAATTTATTCTAGCACTATTATTTTAAAGGCTGTCATAAAGTTTATGAAGGACGGAGTGCTGCTTACTCTTTCACCACCCAGCATGGACACCCTTTAACTAAGGGCAAACGGTGTTGTAAAGGTTTGCATAAAATGACAAACTGCATTAAAAGCTTGAAATTCCTTTCAGAGGAAGCTAAATATAAATCAATATATCTTAGAAGAAAGGCATGGGGATAGGGGACGTACGTGATGGTGGAAGGCCAGAGGGCACTTTTTATTTCTTTCTGGCTGTGAGACTCTCACCTGGGAACTGGTTTTGGCATCTAAAGATATTTTTTCCAGAGTGCATATCAGATAAACGTCAGTTCTAGAACAGGCACAGTGTGAAATACCTTGAGAAGCTGACATTGTATCAATAAGCCATATGCTCTCCTTTAATGGTCACAACGGGAGTCCCTTGTAAACAACAGGAGAAATTATCATGGATATTTAAAGGCTAAACATTTGCTTAACTTACTCTGAAGAGAAACATTACTAGTTCCATTATGTTGGTCATATGTTAAACTATGTACAGCACTGAAGATCTATGGTGACAAGTAATACAAATCAAATCAGTCCCAAATGGTCTGAAATCAATTTGTAGTCTTCCTTTGCAAGAATACAAGTTCCAGAGCTTGAAACATGACAGAATTACTTTATCAATGTTTTTCATCTTTATAAAGTGAATACAACTGAAAATCCTTGCTCACAAATGCACAACAAAACATGATTTCCACTCCTACTATGCACCACTATGCATTGTTATAAATGCACCAGTACAAATTGCTAAAACATTCCCAGCAAGGCTTTTCTAAAATTCAAAAAGGCTGTTTCTTCACAGGTCTTCAAACTGCATTGAAATCCTTAATTTTCAAATGTTTTTCTGTGTGTATTTCAGTTTTGAAGAAAAACAGGTAAACAGAGTAAGCTGCAATTATGCTTTGCTTTTACAATAACTCTAGCACTTCTAATCAGGAAAACGTAGATCCTGGATGCTCTTGCCAAGTTTAAACACTTTTACATTTTACATATTTATCTCTGATAACTGCTCAAATAATTCTGTTTTATGTTCTGTTGTAGCTAACTCACCAAATTCCACGTTATCATCCTCAACAACAGCAGCTTCGTGGGCACACTAACTTCTTTTTTTACAATAATGAAGCTGGTCTGGAGTGAAGAAATATGCAAGTGCACACTAGGAAAATATATAAAAATTCTACCAAACATCAGCCACACCATTTTTCTGAAAAAATGAGCAATTGAAATACAGGAGGCAAGACTTCTACTGTGTGTTTGCATTTTGCTTTTTCCATTTACTGCAGTAACAAACTGTTCTATTGCCCTCACATGGCTCTTCACTAGTTACACTTGCAAAACCCAAAGCCATTTGCAGACGGAAATCAGCAGAGCAGCTGTCAACATAAGAGTAAATGTGATGGTCCTGGTGTCATCACCCAAACAAAATGTTGCCTTTGGAACTCCAGCAACCTGACAAGACTGTGTAAGCCCACTGCAACCTTTTTTCTTAAGGTTTCATGTTAGGATTTCATCTCCAATTGATCACACATGTCAGGAAAGTGTGGGATTGTTGCTACCGCTTAGGAATGCAGCATACATCTCATGCATACAGAGAGGGCAGTACCTGATCTAAGAATCTGTTAAATCTTCAGGAAAGGGGTTTGAGCAGGAGTAAAGATGCAAATGTCTTGCTGTCTTTTTACACAGGGGACATTTTCTATCCCGACTACCAGCTCCTACATCTCAGTGCCTACTCTTCTGGGCACCTGACAGAAAGAGCCCAGGCTCTGTGTTGTAATGCTTTTTTCTAAAGCTGGAATTTCAAGCATTTACAGTTACAGGGCATAGCTTTATGAGCTCTTCTCCAATGATATAATTTGTTTTGTTTTAGACAGCTCCCCAGCACAACCTTGCTGACTTCTTTCAAAAAAGCATGAAGCTGTGTCTGTACTCCTCTGGTGGTACTGGTTTGTCACCAGTCCTCACTTAGTAAATTAGCAAAGTCATCCATGAAGTGAGCTGGGGAAACAGCATCATCCTGTGCTCTCCTGTGCAATGCTGCAGCATACTATAAATAGCTGCTGCCTTTCACTCCAGAGATGGAAGCTTCCTGAGAACAAGGCATTTCTGTACTCAGGGTACATGCACGATACGCAGCACACAGATATATCACCACTTGTCCATATGTAAAGTGAATAGATTTGCAATATTTCCCCAAACAAAAAGCTGTCCCAGCCACACAGCAAGTATGTTTCTAGTAAACACTCTTCGGCCTCCGCCCCCCCAAGCTTGAGCAGTTGCATTTTAACTCATGTTTTTTAAATTTTATTTCCACAACTGCCAAAGCAGTTCCATGTTTCTGCTAATCTTTTTTGAAATAGAAGAAAGTGAAAAATGTTTCAGGAGAAATTTTGGAACATCTTCAGATTATTTTTTTAAAAAAACATATTTTGTTTAAGTAGAAGCAAACAACAAGTTTTTGATCTCAGCTCTCACATACAAATCTGGACCATTCCACATTTAGACGGAAAAATTGAATCAATCTATTTCTGAACAGAATTGGCTCTGGGCAAGGATAGGCAAAGCATGAAGGCCGCTCACTTAGAAGAGGGCAGAAGCTGGAGGGATGTTCCCTGGCAAAGGGAAAGGATGCACTGAATCAAGGGATGGAAGGAGTGATCACAAAGGGTTAAAATATGGATACAGGACTATGAACCAGTTACAGATAAAAGAGCCTGGGAGTCTGAAGGAATTTGGTTTTGAGCAGAGGATTAAAGCTGTGGCACAGCTTCCTTAGAAACTGACAATTTTGCATTAAACATCTGCTAAAATGGTATTTGACCACTGTGTCAAAAGGACATCTCTGATGTGTTGCTCCCAGTAAGGACAGGCTGCATTTGGCAAAGCAATAAGCCACTCTCTGCCCCATGCTTCGACCAGACCCAGGAGATGAGGAGTACTGGCTCCACCTCACTGCACAGCCAGGCTCCCAGCAGCACCGAAATGCCACCAGGAACAAGCAGCTCCTTACCTCACCATTTCTGCCTGCCAAGAAAGCATGAGAGCCCAGTGCTATGCCTGTTCAAATTCAGGAAAAAGGTGTTTGAAGAGCTTTGCTCAGCACAGACAGCATTCTGTGAACAGTGGCAGAGCTCTAATTAACTGCACAGACTTCATCTCAGCAAAATGTTTTAAAAGAAATTTTGAAACTATATGAATACTCCCAGTTAATCCATAAGGCAAAGAGCTGAATCACAGACTCTGACAAGGCAGTCCCTGGAAAGCAGATAGATACGTCATACACTCCATTTCTCATTCCAGGAGCATCCCAAGTCCAATGTGTAGCAGTTCTATATGCATATAAGCTGAAAGGAGAATGCCAGTTTCCAACACCCATGAGGAAAGTTCAAATCTGGAGTCTAATTAACTTCACAAATCTCCGTCACCCCTAGTGTAGGAAAGTTACAAAGGGAGAGTGACTTGACTGCATGCCAGACATGTAGAATCCAAACAACGGCATTTCTCCCGAGCCTTTCCACAAAGCCGAGCCTGCAGTCAGGACAACCAAGGACACCAGATCACCCAGGCTTCAGGGCCGTCCACCAACCTGGGTCACTTCAGCGCCAGGTGGTGCTCTCTTGGGACAGCACTTTTCCAGGAGCAGAGCTGTCCTGTCCCACAAAAGGAGCTCTAGCATCACTTCACAACAAAGCAAGGCTGATGCCTGGAATATTCCTGGTCTGGTCCAGCAACTACAAGAGCTTGGGATCACAAGCCAATTTCATTCCCTTTAGAGTAACTTGCTCCTAACCACAGTCTTATCCCAGTGATGAGCAGAATCTAAAGGTGAAGCTGTCTATACATCCACACTTCCTTTTCCATTAGCACAGCATCTCATGTAGCTTGTACCCAGGACTGGAGAAATATTGCCAAGAGATTCTTTTGTTACATCTCCTTCT
Organism: Machaerirhynchus nigripectus; assembly: GCA_013397975.1. Lineage (NCBI taxonomy): Eukaryota > Metazoa > Chordata > Aves > Passeriformes > Dicruridae > Machaerirhynchus > Machaerirhynchus nigripectus. The sequence continues at coordinate 820,819 of VZRQ01006438.1, read as the reverse complement.
GACCACACATGTGGGCACATCTGCAGGTTGGGCAGAAAAGTGATTGAGAGCAGCCCTGCAGAGAAAGACTCGAGGATGATGGTTGATGAAAAACTCACATTAGCACAGTGTGCACTCACAGCCCAGAAATCCAGTGGAATCCTGGGCTGCATCCAAAGCAACATGGCCAGCAGGGCGAGGGAGAGGATTCTGCCCCTGTACTCTGCTCTGGTGAGACCCCGCCCAGAGTGCTGCATCCAGCTCTGGGGTCCCCAAAATAAGGAGGACATGGAACTGTTGGAGCGAGCCCACAAAATTGGTAAGAGAACTGCCCTATGAAGACAGGCTAAGAATGTTGTGACTGTTCAGCCTGGAAAAGAGAAGGTTGTGTGGATACCACATAGAACCCTTCCAGTATTTGAAGTGGGTCTACAGGGAAGCCAAAGAGGGACTCTTTGTCAGGAACTGTAGTAACAGGACAAGGACTAATGGGTACAAAATGAAAGAGGGGAAATTTAGATTAGAGATTAGGAAGAAATTCCTTACTGTGAGGATGGTAAGACACTGGAACAGATTACCCAGAGAAACTCTGGATGCCCCAACCCTGGCAGTGTTCAAGGCCAGGCTGGCTAAGGCCTTGGACAACCTGGTCTAGTGGGAGGTGTCCCTGTCCATGGCAGGGGTATTTGGACTAAATGATCCTTAAGGTCCCCTCCAACCCTTAACATTCTACAATTCTAAGAGTGTTCCCTATTCTGATAGGGCTTTGGTTTGCCCCTGCGTAGGGGTTTGCACTTCCAGGTTCCTGTATTCCCTTAGGAAAGCGTATTTCAGCTCAGTTCAACAGCTTATGAGGAAAAGCCTGGCAATTTCTACTGCATCTTTGAGGACTTATTCACTGCCTTAAAATTTGATGTCAAACCTGGCATCACGTGTTCCAGGTAAAATGGTATGGGTTTGAAAAGGCCTGGGGAAAAGGCCAACTCAGCCAAAAGTGATGCAAGACTTCTGAACTATTCCCAGCCCACCCAATTAATATGCATTGAATATTCTTGGAGAATAGATGCCATTATGAGTTATTTCACACCTGCATGGTATGAAGTCTGCAAGGACTCTTCAGTGGCAGAAACACAAGCTTTCTCAGAAGACAGTGACATCCACCAATTCAAATAGGATCCCGTTGAGACCAGCAGACATGCTCAAAAGACTCATAGGCAATTTCAGCAAGATGGAAAATGCCTGGTGTATTTGGACTGAAAGCAAAAGGATCTAAAACAGACATGAGGAGCTTTCATCGAGATCAACTTGAGAGAGGAGCAGGAAGTTTTTGCTGTTGCTTGGGAGGGGGGAAAAGAACAAAGAGAGATGCAGGTGCACTTCAGATAAGCACCACCCTTCAGCTTTATAAATTTTTTCTAGTTGGATAGGAAAGAAAAAGCTCTTGTACCTCTCAGACAAGCTGCATTCTGCAGAAAATTGGATGCAAAGGTGGGACACAACACAGGGGTTCTGACCAGCATGAAGACAAGTCCTTCAAAACATATATCCACACAATCAGTGTGCTCCCCACCTACACACACACAATCAGTACTTCACTACATATTACAACTAAAATAATGAGAATCTAGCCTGAATCCTTGTTCAAGAGAGCACTGTGCAAAAGTTGCCTTGAACATTACAGTAAAAGAACTTCTCTCACACACATCCCCTGCTCTCAACTAAGTAGCAGTTCCTGACTCTACTAGTAATTAGCATTAACTTTTAACAACTAGAATTAACTTTTTCTTGCTGGACAGGAAGGAAAACAGCAAGTTGTAACAGAAATTCCCATCTCCTATTTGTCAGACTTTCCTTAAACTATTCCATGTTCATGAGAAACTTGCAACTCCAAAGAGAATACTTTAAGCACCCCTACTCCTAGCAGCAATTCAAGGAGGGTTTCAGTGCTATTCACTTGAATAGCATTCAGTCAGTCAGGGAAAGTGAAACAATAACATATGTGAAACAGCTTGAATCTTGAGAATATGATCTATACAGAATTAGTTAACAGAATTTTTTTCTTTAAACCCACACACTCACCATAACATTCATTTCGTAAAACTGAGTAAGAACTGCATTCAAGAGAACATAATCTGCATGTGAACATTCTGTGAAGAGAAAGAATGAATTCCATGAATCAATAATTTGGTTCAATTGTGTTGGTTCTGTTTACTATCTACACTATGTTTGATGAGTCTTAAGTTATTAATGTTGGACATCCTCTGTTTTAAATCTCTGTATAAGGCTCCAAGTGAACAGGGTCTGTGTTTACTTTGACTTCAAAGATAATTAGACATCTGCAGAAGAGTTTTCCAGACTGAGCTGGACTTGACTGGCTCTGCTGTCATAAGTTCAGAAAAAAATAAATCTCTGCACCATGTAAATTTGAGGCAAAAGGCCCTTCATTCAATATCTCTTATATTTTGAAAAACAATACTTTTTACATAATGTTGGTATCATATATAGTATTGTAGTTAACATTAGCATAATAATGATGACATATGTGCTATTACCATTACAATGTTGGCGTGTTGATTTTTAGTATTGACAGAGCTGCCTGAAATATCTACTGTTTACAACATTTGTTCTAGCTAAAGAGATTTGGTAGAATTTGCTAATCAACTGCAACCACTTCCCACCCATAAAACTGATGCAAATAAGGGGAAAAAACAGCTAGAGGGATCCAAAGACATAAACACTTTTACTTATAACTCTGTAAAGAGAAATCCCTCTCTCTCTCCATATGGCTTTCTCTTGGCTCTTAATCATCTTTTCATTGGCTTCCAGCTGGCTGTCTCACTATCAAGACCAACTTGTTATGCCAGAGTCAGGCTCAGAAAGATGAGAGCTGCAGAGTGGCATGACTGGATGCAGCAGTCTTTACTAGTGGCAAGTCTAGCATAAAGGGTGCATAGCAGGGTCACTTCACTTGCCTCAGCAAAGCAGCCACTGCTGTGTTCCCAAAACACAGCAGCAGGTCTATGCTCACACTTATTAGTAGTGGGAGCAAAGAATGACTACTACAATTGAAGCTATGGGGAGATTCTGCAGGCAGAAGTGTAATTACCTGAGCGGGAATTCTGGCAGAAAACCCAGACCTCTTTCTCTCCTTAAATAGAAACAAATACTGTGCAGTCACCATGGAGAGATTACGTACAGCATTTGGATGACATACAGCACTGAAATACAACACACACACAAGAAAGCCAGCCGTGGAGCAGGTTTAGCAAAACACAACCAAGTCAGATCTCCACTGACTACAGCCACCATTTCAGCCATTCCCCCAGTCTTACAAATACTAAGCTATGTGTCAAAATTCAGGCTCTGCATTAAAGGTCAGCCCTGCAAGCTGTTTAGTCCATCTGGGAGTACCTGGAGCCTGACATGACATGAATGAGACAGAAATGGAAGCACTCACAAATTGATCTACCACCACCCAGGTAAGATTTCAAGTTAAGAACAGAAGAAAACCACAAGGAAAGAAACATCATATAGTGCCTGTGTGTGAAAGCCTATTGCATTTAGCTTAGCAGCCAGTCACTGAAGTGCAGCAGTTCTTGTACTGTCTGTAGAGGGTTTGACTTCAGTTGAAAAAATTCTTAGTTTTGGTCCATGTCCAAGACCTTTGGTTTCCAGTCACCCTATGCATCCAAGCCCATCTCCTGATCTCTCTCTATCCCTTCCTTCTGCTCAATTCCACAAGCCAGCTCATTTTTTGCCTACTGCCCCCCCCAGCCTCCAGAGTTAATCCCAGCTGCAACTCCCCTCTCCTGGGGTGGATTTTTCCCCTCCACTCCATCACCCATGTCTCCAGCAGACAGCTTCCTCCTTGGGGCTGCGGCAGCAGCCCAGGGGGAGTCACCAGAGCACAAGGAAAATGGGCACCCTTTTCCCTCTTCAGGCACAGTATGGGCTGCAGTCTTGCAGTCTTTTTGGCTTCAAACTCCACCCCAAATGACTACTTGTGCTCACCAGTTGTCAGGGCACTTCCTCTTTAGCCACCAGACTATTCAGCCCTGTTTTCAAAGAGAAATATGGCTACTCAGAATCCCTGAAAAATCCACCATCACTTTCTATTGTTCGAAGTCAGCAGGACTGTTACCAGACTAAAAATGTCAGAAATTTGTCTCTCGCTTTCAAATCAGCTAAGCTTTGTTTTGTTAATAACTACAGTTGGCTTCCAAACCTTAGGAGAATGCCTTTTATCTGCATACATGTCAGGGTGGTGATACGAAATGGGACTTGGTCGCTTAGCAGGACCAGCAAAGCCTTGCTGTGTATCAGAAATGCCATTCCATGGACAGTACCTTTCTCCCCTCTCTGCAGCAGCTCACTAATTTAGGTGCATAAATCAGAGACAGCTGATAAGGTCACAGATACCAAGATGTCCTGCCTCCCATTTAGTTTTTCCAAGCATCCTGCAAGCCGTCAAACAACTTCAGATTTGGAAGTTTTGAAAACAGCTCTCTTCCTTTTAAAATATTCATACATTTCAATTTCTTCCACATACCACCAGCAATTACAGAAACAGCTTTCTGATTTTGTAGTGATTATTCCCCAGCATGCACATCCCTGTGACTGGCTTTTGTTTTCATTCTCACCAGACAAGGCATAGAGAGACCTGCACTTTTTCCCCTCTTTTCACCCTTACTAGCCTTATCACAGCTCCTCTTTCTCTCCAGTTTCCATTTTGTGCTTCACATCACCTTCATTCCATGTGTTTTCTTAAAGGCAAATATCTTAATTTTTATTTATGAAAATCCTCTATTTTTTCACGTACCACACATCCTGGTGCCTTCACTGTACTGAAACTTGCTTATTTTTAATGTTACATATTAATGAAAAGCTGCTAAAATGAGAGAAAGGATTTTCTGTCGTCAGTCAGCATCGGCATGAGAGCAGTCTGCTCTTGAAAGCCTGTAGCTCTGATTGTTCAAAAACATACTGTTCACCATGTCAATTTAATCATGTGCGTCAGATATTAAAAGTTCAGGCTCTAAGTGCACAAATCCTGTTGAGATCTGAGAAAGTTCTTTGCCATAAATATTAATGAGGGCCAATTTCATGCCACTTGTTACATCCCATGTACTCTTATTTCTTCAAACTATCACTTGTCTTGTCTTTTATGTACCAATAATCAATTTGTGAAGCATAAATCATAAAGCTTACCTAGTTTTTGATTATGCTACAGCCTCTGATTTTACATTTAATCAATGTTCTTACTTTGATAAGTGACATTATTTCCATTTTATCACTTTATCTGGGTTTGAGGGAACACATAAAAATCACCTCTTTGAGAAGGATTAAAATTTCACCTATTATTTACGTAAAACCAAGTTTTAGAACTGCACCATCACAGTAAGCATTTCATCAGAAATGCAAACAAGAAGCTCAACCTGTACATCCTGTTCTGCCCTACATCAAGCATATTTCAGCATTACCACATGCAACCTGCAAACATCTGCTAAAGAGAGAAAACAAACTAGCAACAACAAAATACCCACACACCAAAAGGTTACTTGACTTGCACTCTGTGTGAATTCAGACTGAAGACAAGAGTCAGGTCCCTGCTGATCAGGGATGAAAAAAGAACAAGATGTCTTGGAAGACAGCTGTTTCTCAAGAGACAGCAGGTGCACATTTGAGAGTTCCTTGCAGCACCAGGATGCCAGCACAGGTAGGTACAGTCACACACATGCTCCGACCTCGGTAGAGGCACTCGCTAGAGAGAACCTGGAAGCCCTACAGGATCCTTAAGGCAGTGCTTTGCACAGTCAAGCAAGGCACACTGGGGCAGGGAAGGTTTAGGCTCCCTGCCATGCGAATGAGTTTATTCAGCTTTCCAACCAGACCAGCTGAGGGCTTGGACTGAAGACAAGAGGAACGCAAAAGGCTGCCTGCAGCCAGCCAGCCAGAGCAATTGCTTAAGCTGGAGTCACACTGTCTCAGCAACGGGGTTCATTTGATTCTGAAAGTCCATTGGCCTTACTATTTAAAAGAGACATTTGTCACGTAAACATCTCCGTTTCTCATATACACACAGAAAATTTGACAAGTTTTAAAGAAATGCTGCCACTACAAGTCAGGGTCAGATCAAAAAGTGACATTCATTTGTTACCAGGGTCTCAGGAAGTTTAAAAAAACCTAAACAAAAAAAATATTCCTCATCATTATTAACGATTACTTGAGCTTTTGCTCCCTTTCAAAAGGTTTTGAATCCTTTTTTCATACAAAGAGTCTTTTCAATGTAAATATTTTGGGGAAAAAAATTCTGCTTCTTCTAACTATAACTAGCTGATGATGTCAGCACAAGAGACCCAAGACATGCTCTTCAACTGAAAGCACTGACTTAACATTTCTCTGCTGTCTTTTATAACCTCTTGAAAGCATAAACTATGGCTGCTTTTTTCTTTTTTTAAATCTCCTACTGACATCTACTTCTAAGGATGCGAACAGACTCAAACAGTAATCAAGAAATTGTACAATGATCTCAAAGGATGCTTAAAACGTTTTCCCTAGTCACAGCCTGTCCCTGTCTCCTGATGACATTTTCTCCCATTTAGAAGCTTGCCTTACTGCCTGGAATTCCAGATTTAGAACTGATCTTTTCCCATGGCTAATGGTGTTGAAGTATACTTAACAAATTCAACCAGACCCTGAAATGTGTGTATTTTACATGACAGTATCTTGTTCATCTAACAGCTTGAGTTCCCACAGGAGGTTCCCTAACACCTTGAATGGCCTGTACAGACTTGGTACTCCCAGACCAGCATCCCAGCTCCACAGATGAAACATACTCCATCTCAGCTTATGAGAGGAGTGTGTGGACAAGGACAATGATGTCTGTATGCCAGGCCATAAGAAGAAAGCTTTCTGTGGAGTTATTTATTGTAGTAACAGACCCTGGTAACAATTAGACTCCATGGTGATAACAAATAACCAAGCTCCCAAGGAAGAGAATTGGGCATTCCTGCTCCCTGGACTTTCGGCAAGGACCAGATGGTCACAATTTCACCACGGGTTGCTATATTTCTATCCAGGCTGCAGTCACACAGCTGCCTTCTGAGGGGCTACAGAACAACCAGGGAGTCAAAAGCCAGGTGGTGACCTCTTCCCCACGGACTCCGTCTGAAGTATGTTAGGAGATGCCTTAGCGCATGGGTGTACCAGGAGGACATACGCACACAGAGACGTGGTTTTGCTGGTGTTAGGGGTAGCTCTGGCTCTGTCAGGGAGCTCTTTAAGAGAAGGGCTATCACTCACTCAGTTTAATACAATCCTTTTGCTACAGGGGAAGCAAATTCACCATTTGGCCACATGCATGATCTGATTTCACAGCACCTGAAAAGTTGCTTTTCACAATCTGTCCCACTTGCCTCATTAAAGACACAATTATAGGCACTTATCTCCCACATCAGTGATGAATTACAACACTGCAGAAAGGTTGATTTTGCCTCAAAAAGTTATTTTGAGGCAGGGGGCTTGTATGTATGCAAATATTATATATGCAGATATATATGTGAAGGCACTTTGCGAAGCTTACAGAGTTGATTTGGCTTAAGCCCAAACATACAGAGAAGAGACAAGAATACATCTAGGCTCTAATCCTGCATATTTTGGAGGTTCAAAGCTATTGTTTAGAAAGAGCACAGGAGGTTAACACCTTACCAAGTGCCAATTTAAAACTCAGTTTTAAACTTCTAACCAATGTTCTGCACACAGAAGGCACCTCAAGTACTGAAACAATAGTCCAATAGAGTCAAATGGATTATGGACACATTTAACCTTAAAGTTATTGCTTTGTTTTGAAAAAGGAAAATAAAAAATGAATTTTGAAATGGTCCAAGAGACCTTCACTCACCATCCACCTGTGACAGAACATGGATAAGATATCAGGAATGCCTCTGTCTTCCACTGCACTCTGAACCTCCCAATTCTATAGGGCTACTCCAGAGAGCCCTTTAAATGTTTAGATGCCCAAGTAGCTTTTCTCATTTGTTTCTTCATCTTGCTGTAGACTAGAAATGACAGCATTGATGGGAGAGAGACAGACCTTCATAGGTTGGGGCAGCTTGACCAACAGGACTTCAAAGGATAGAGCCAAACGTGAAGATGAGACCAGTGAGGAAATCTTCCTCAAGGAACCACCATGAAGATTTACATATTTTCAGATAAGCAGCAATTCCCAAAGCATAGGTAAACAATAACTGAAGGTCACAACAGCTCCACAAACACAGATCTAGGAGGAAATAATCTTGAAGGTCTATTGCTACAGCCAATTTCCATACTCAGAAATGTTCATGCTGTGACACCACACAGATTGAGCTCTTAGCACTGGTTTAAAATCATGCAATAGTAGCACAGAGTAGCTGATGATTATATTCTTCAGCATGACTCAACCCTCAGTACCAGAACAGGAAGGAGGGTCGATACTTTTCTTGGCAGATGCCTGCAATAGACCAAGGGAACAAACCCAGCCTTGTCCCTAGGGGCAGCCCTAACTGAGATTACATTGGGAAGTACTTCCCAATTGGGAATCCCTTCCCAATGTACTGAGAGTACATTGGGAAGGGAGGTTGCCCACTGGAGGGCTCTCAGTCTGGTGTTACAATGAGCCAGTTTTTACCACGGTCAATACAATGTCCTGACAAGCAGCAGGTAGAGACAGTACATAAATACCCTGTTATTTCTTCACATTTGCAACCAGAAGTTGCAAGGCCAGTTATAATATGGAAAAAAAAGAAGATAAAAACTCCAGAAATCATCATGACAACAAGCAAAGGTGTGAAAAGAATTTTTTCTTTTTCTTTCAAGTGCAAGTGAGCACTTAAACTTTTCTATAATCTTAGGAAACCATTGCAGTAAGAGTTGCTAATGGAAAAGCAGCACTATTTTTTTGTTTGTTTAAACCCCCTAATTTCAAAGTTTAACTCTTGTATTTTTCAAGTGCTGTGAAAATCTTATGTTTCACAAATATGCTAAATGGAATATCTATATTGGTTGTTTACTCTTTATAATAAACAAGAGTTGTAACAAAGTATTTCAAATTGAACACGACAATAGTAATTAGTGGTGTTTGCTATTCGTTAAAGAGGACTTAACTCCCAATACCACAGAAGGACGTGATGAAAAGATTTCAGTTCATATTGAACAAAATTATTTGCTTGCTCTGAAATGGTTTCATTTAATTTTAAGCTCCTTTTCCTCCCACTTTCTAAAGGATAACTTCACAGGAAATTTCTAAACAGAAAGTTTTGAAATCATGCTTCAATCTTCTTTTTCAAGACCAAAAAAAGACATACCATACCAAGATGCTTAAGCTACATTTTCCTCCTGAATGGATTAGTAAAACCAATACAAATTCACATCACTTGTCAGCATTGCCCACTCATCCTGCTTTTATTTTTTGCCAGGATGTGTTTTGCTGTATACTGGCTTCTGACATTTGCATGTTCTGACTGACAGCTGAACCCCAGTGCTTTTTGGGTAACTGGTTCAGTTATTTTAGGAGCAGTACGGAGTCAGCTACAGGGTGGTAGATGTTCGGTATTTTTGTTTTACAACTGAAAAATAAGACAACGTTGTCATACTCACTCCGCTTATGAAGACTGGCAGATGTCAAATATCTGCAATTTTGATTTGGTCCAAGCATTTTTCATACAAGAGCTCTCACTTCTGCCAACAGAGATCGGGCAGATGGTAGAACTGTCAGCTGAGGGCTGCAAAACCCGATGGGTCTTGGCCTGAAAGTTGCTCGTTGTTTATTCATGTCTAATATGTGGAAACTAAACAGATACTCAGAAGAGTTATCAAATAACTTGGTTTTTAGTCCTAATGCTGTTTATAAAGATATAAGTGTTGAAATGCTTATGCTCAGACTTAAATGTAGCAATGCTGTTACAACAAAAATCACATACCACACAAACACATGAAAGTTTGGGTTTATTTAAAAGATTAACATAGTGACCTTTATAATATGGCACATTAGTAGGCTTGTACTGTACCATCCTAGCCTGGCTTTCTCCAACTGGATCAGAGAACCCTTAAGAATTCAAATTATCAAGAGCTCCTATAGACCCTCTTTGGGAACATGCTCAAAAATTGGCTTCACAGGTCTTCAACATAAGCTTCCATGGTTTCCTGAACGTGCCCCTCTGGGTGTAACTATACTAGGTGCCTGCACCATTCTCCAAGCCACTAAAATGTTTACTGCAAACTTAAGACAGTGAAGAGAGGCTCCAGCTGGCCTTCTCCACTGGACAGTCTCAGTATGGAACCTCTTAAACAATAACTCTGGCATTGGAAATACATCATGAAGCAGTGTATGAATGCCAAGTGCTGTACAAGGATCAAGTTTTAATGTTTACATCTTTTGAAGACACGCCGCTCACCGATGAGTTCATCAGTAAATCATCACCCTTAGAGGAAAAAGAGAGGCAAAAATCATCATTCTTGAAGAGCTGAGGATGCAGGGAATAATCAAGAGCCAAAGTACCACTGCCAGAACTGGAGAAGTATATGAGAACAAGGTAAGTGTCGTATGAAACAGGACTCCTGCCACAGCTCTGACTCTGCTGTGAGCAGCCTAAGATGCAGCTTCTGCACACAAAAAGCATCCAAGCATACAACCTCTAAGACTTTAGAAGCAAGCTGTTTAACAACAGAGACCTGCACTGTAGGGGTGTTAATACAACAGAAGTTGGCAATAGTTTCCAGATGTTTTTGGTTTCTGGGCTTGTTTCAAATGTGGACAAAGGAAATAACAGTACTAATAACTTGCTCTTTGAAAAACTCACTGGAAGTTGCATGCCAGTAAGGGATACAAATTTGTTTCTCAGGCCTATGAAACTAAAAGAAATGCTGCTGTCAGGACTTAAAATTACACTTAAATTAAGACATCAGAAATTCCAAATATCAACCCTTCTGAGAAATCCACAATTCATATTTGATCTCAGCCTAATAAACCATTACAAAATTGATGGTAAAAAATTATAAAAAAATTATAGAACTGATATTTGACTAAGAAGCTAGTGTCCATTTCCTTTGCACTCTGAATGATAACCTGAGGTTTATTCTGGCTTCTGAACTCAAGTTTTCTTCATTTGTTGTCAAGCATTGTGTTAAGGATCAGATGGCTGTTCTAGAAAGGCTTTTGAGTGCCGATGTCAGGAAGGAGGAGATCTGCAGGACATCTGTATGAAGTTTAACACATTTATGGATATGCATTGTCCAAAGCATGATCCCACCTCTGCTTGAGCACCTGAACAATTCAAGCTCAAACCAAGGATGATTCTGAGTAGCTTTATCATTTAAAGGGAAGCCATTCACGCATCTCTAACCTCAGCCACTTACATTACTGAAAAATCAAACAGAAACTTTCATATTCTGTGATTCTGCGATAAGAAGGACTAAACAAGCAAGGGCTGCCTTACAGTCTGGCCACTGATGCTGCCTAACACATTTCAGATTGCCAGCACTTTGGAAAATGGGGATAGAGGGTCTCCAAGCACAGCCTCTCTATAGTCTTTACTTACTTCCTTCAGACAGATTTTTGAGTATCCAAGAGGATTGGCCCCTCTGTGGCTAAATTTAGGTAACATACTGCAGGCAGGTTTTTGTATTTTTCCCCTTCATAACACAGGCGAGTGTCTGCTCTTTTTTTCCTATTGTATTTAAAAGCTGTCTGGTATTAAATTACACAGATTCTTTTATTGACAGAAACTCAGTCTTTGCTATTTCTCCTTAGAGAATTTCTATTCTCCCAACAGGAACAAGGCACTTTTTTCTGTCTTAAAATGAGCACAGCTTTTAAAATGAACCTCATATTTTTTGCTAACAAAGCCTACTTTTCCAAGTGATACTTTACATTTGAGCTGGGCTCACTGCTGGGTAGCCTTCAAGTGAAAACATAAATCTGTCATTAGCTGTTAACTATTAGCTCTCCCTTAGCAGCAAGAGAAAACTCAGCCTATTCTACCTTCCTTAAGAATGAATTATTCCATTAAAGCTCAAATTCAGCAGATTTCCTATGAAGAGACAGATTAAATGCATTGAACACACACACAGTAGAAAAGGTGTAGTACCCAGACATATTGCAAATTACAACACGCAGCTCTGGATTTTGCTTATTAACACACAAGTAAACTCACATCTGAAATTTTGGAACTGACCAGGAACAAGCATGAATCTATGCCACGTTTCATTCCTAGCACTAGCTTCAACAAAGAAATTAACTCATGGCCCTCACAACACTATAGAAGACGAGTACAACCAGGTTTGAGATTATTTTTACAGTAATATTGGAGAGAGAACCTTGCTAGAGCTTTCCCTTCCTGTGCATAGCTCTGCTTCATGTAAGTATCTGCATCCCTGAAGCCTTGGCAGCATTACCCATCTTCTCCAGATTTCCTGCCACGGCCATCACTGTGAAACAGCTACATTAGAAGTGTTCGGTCTTCTGACCATCCCTTACTTTATCCTGAACAAAGGAACTTAAAGCAGTACATGTTAGGATGTCTTGTTACACTTGTTTCTAAGCATTACTGCTCTAAAGGAGCAGTACCTTTGAGAGCAACATTTTACGAATCTAGCATAACAAAGCCAAGGAAGAGCCATACACACCATGGGATAAACCAGCCTCTACAATTTTAACAGTGGCTCTTACCAAAAATGGTAGCAGAGGGAGAGCTTCCACCTAAGACACAGGTATCCAGGCTTCTTTCTATTATTACATGTTAGCACCTGCTGGAAGTTGGGGGCAGGGGGAACCTCTTTAACCTTTATTGCTTCAAAGAGATTGTATATCATGGGATATCTCAAGGTGGAAGGGACCCATAAGAATCATTGAGTCCAGATTCCTGCTCTTTGCAGGACTACCAAAAACTGGACCACATGACTAAGTGCCATTCAGATGCTTCTTGAACTTTGATGGACCTAGTGCCACGACCACTTCTCTGGGGTGCCTGTTCTAGTGTCTGATCACCCCCTCAACAAGCAACCTTCTTCTAAAGTATCATAGCTGATGTCAAACGTGAAAACGTTTAATTCTCACCTCTGAGGAGTTACATTAAACTCCTAATAAATACCCCTTCTCCCAGGAAGTGGCACGAGTTGAATTACATGCAGAACAGGACACTTTGTTCGTTAGTGCACCAACAGCTTGAGGACGTCATCTATCAGGTACCTTATTTCCAAGTCTGCTTTTAAAGGCACTCCTACATGTTCAAGCTTTTGGAGGGTAAGCAAAAGGACCAAAAGCTGTCATTTCAAATGGAACGGTCTGTGGGACTTTTATCTCCTTATCATGTGTTATCATTTACAAGGAATGCGCTCTGGTTATTTTAGTGTTTCTACTGCTGTTAGCTTTCAGTGTGGGTTCATTGAAGCTATGAGGACTCTTGATCTCCAAAACGGTTTAGCTCAAAGAAAAAATCTTTTCTTAGCTTGTATAGACACAGAACAATCTGGAAAGCAACCTGCTTGCTGAATACTCTGCTTTGTTTGGACATACTGGGAAGAATTTTCCAACCATCTCTTTCTGTGCAGTCCACAGTTTATCTTGGCTAAGGAATAGCATGGTCAGTATGCAACACCTTCGTGCTTTGGGCTTTTGCTGGAATGGTCTTTGTCACTAAATAGAAGAGTTTCTTTTTTCTTTTGAAAAAAACCCTTTTGATTCATTTTTATGATGATTGAACATTTCTTTGTTCAGATTCTTTCTGTCATCTGCATTCAGAATGTCTCCTTTGTGTATCAGTTTTCCTCCTACTGATTCATGCTCCACCTTCATCTCACTTCATGAGTCATCTTCTATACTATTTGCAGCACCTAACACTTCTGGCAGTGAGGCTTGACTTTTAGAGTTATTTATGGCAATAAAAGGCTGAGGAGCAGATAACTCAGGAAACTTGTAACAGGATAGTGATTACCTCAACCCTAGGTCCTTGGTGTGGGTTTAACACTGCTAAACCTCACACAGAAAATGGCAGAATTCAGCCTCTTGGCTAATCACGTAATCACCACATCTTTCAGGACTAAATTCTGCCCTCAGCAGCAGGGCTGTAGGATTGGGTTTCTCATTTGCATGCAGCAGAGACCAGTATTATGATTACAAGGCTTTAACAAAACCATTCTTAAATCTCTTCAGCAGTAATAAAGTAACTTCTCTAAATCCTCAGGACCTCATTACCAAATCCCCATGTCTGCTGGGTGTACAGCAACATTGCAAGCTTCACAGACATCACACACCAGCGAAGGGGAATTCTCACTACAGACAATGCTACCTCATGAGTGAGCACTAAGGTTATTAGCACATCACTATTTCTAGGCTTTCACTGGTATTGGAGTCCATCACCTCCATGCATGTAAAAAAAGCAGAAGGCAAGGAGCAAAGTATCACCCCAACAACAAAATATACCCTGCTGAATGTCTCTACAGGGAGATGTCCTGCAAAAGACACTAAAGAAACCCCCAGCTAGCCTGGGAAATATTCCGTTTGGAAATGAGGAAGTGGGTGATTTTACAGTGAAGGACATGAAGCCTTCTGCTGAAGGAAAGAAACAAGTAATCTAATTCTGCTGTGTATTTTTGCAGTGTTTGCTTTATCACCTGAAACTCTCTACTTTCTTATAAATCAAGCTAATGCAGACAGTTTATGTACAACCTACTACCAAACCTGACTAACTGCAGTACAGTGGGTCTTATATTCATCTCATAGATGTTGCAAGTCCAGGTATAGTTTTGCTGAAAGCCTGGGAGATTACTCTAAAAATATTCACAGGAGAGGAAACTTCTGGAGCAGTCTTTTTTTGTTCCTAGAGCAAAAGATTCACAGTCCACGGACACTAGAACAAATTGACTAAATTCAGTGATAACTGGAGTAATCTTCTGATCACATTTGGATAAAAAGACAAAAAGAACTGCTGCATGTTTTTGACACGTACCTACTTCCATCCCTCATTACAGAGCATTGCCCGTTTTGTTGTTTTGTTCTAGGGAAGAGGAAGTGAACAAAATGCCACAACACATCACATTTTTCCCCCCAGAAACTGCTCACCAAACCACAAGGAAACAGACTGAACAGGACTGCCCAGGTTTTGAAAGTCAAGGAGGTACAGACACCCTCAGCCCTCACTTGTACATGCTAAGCCAGAGGTGCTGCTGAGGAAAATAACTGCAGTAGACACCACAAACATTTATACTGAGGACTCTGTCACTACAGAGTCTTGATAACTTACAGCTGCATCAATGAATCAATCTGGATCTGTCTTGCAAATATGAAGAACTCCTCTGTTCCCTGCAAATGTCTTTTTTGAGGGCATAAGTAAATGATTTATCACAGGGCACAGCTGAGTCTTGCTGCTACCTATCTCACCTGGGAAAATTATCTAATCTGTGTGTAACAACACACTAATTAGAAGAAACAAGTGAGAAGAACCAGGAAGAGGCAAATTAGTAATGAGCCAGTCACTAAATTCAAGCACACACGCATTATCATGATTCTATCAAATTTAATTTACTGTTATTATATTATTAAACTTATCTAACTTCTTGAATGGCTCAGTGAAAAGATTGCCTTTCCCTAAGGATCGGGAGGTTGGAAACACATTGTATACGGCCAGGAATACACAAAAGCAGGAGCACACAGGGAAAAAGCTGTGAGCAGCAGGCATTTGGGGCAGTAGAAGACCATGGTGGGACCCTAAGAATTTTAACTTACTATGTAGAGAGACTGGCAAAGAGGTGAGACATTCCGACAGTAAGGTGGCAACAGGCCCCAAGAACATCTATTTGAAAAGCATTGAGCATATGAGGGAAAGACAGAACAAGTACCACAATTATAAAGGAGAAAACAACTAATGGGCAGAGATATACAAAGCACAGGTGAGTTGGAAGGAGATGACTGTTTCTGTTACAGAGTTGTGTGTCTGGTCAGTCTCTTGACTTTAGAATCCTCCATGCCCTACCTCCAATGAGCATAAAACATTTACTATAGCCAGCTCTTCCAAAAAACAAGTAAAGCAATTGTTCCATTTGCAGTCTCCCTGCTATCAGCCCTCCCACCAGCTCCTGGTCCATGCCCACTTCCATTTGGGCCACTGGCTCTGCCCACCTCCCTTCCTCTCTAAACCCACACCATGCTCACCTCTGCTCCTAGCCTGGCTTTTTACTTTCTTACCTCCAGCTACAGGTGACACATTCTTCCTTTCCACTTTCCCAGCCAAGGAAATCCAGCTGCAGCACAGGACCACTCTTCTCTCAAATCACAGGCCAAGCACTGCAGAACAGATTAAAAGGTAGCCCCTATTTTTGCAGCTTTACGGCAGTTCTCCTATCACTCTCAGGAATAAAAAGAAGCTTTCCTGATTTCTCTTCTCTTGACAGACTTGTACTAAATCACTAAGGGGAGGAGCAAGAGATCATCTCGTTTCCTAAGCAGCTGGGATCCCACCTGAGAAGCTGAGAAAAGCAGCCCATTAGATAGAGCCTACTCTTTCAGCCCACCTCCAGGCCTCGTCCAGTTGTTTTGCAAAACATGCTATTAGCAATAGAGAAGAAAACCTGAAAATCACCTTGTGTTGCCTGGAAAGGCAATGGAGAAACACAAAAATGAGAAAAAAACCCTCAGAAAATAGAGAAATTTTACTCAGTTGGTTCAAAGCTTTCCAACAACCTGACAAATAGGAAAAGTAAGAGATCTGAGGGTACATTCACACGACACAGTTAACCCAAGCTGTTGTCTGAATTTTATTTCTTAGGTACTTTTAGCTAAGGCTACCTGGCCAGGTGGGGAATAAAAACTGGTTTATGCATATACATACATCCATACAGACTATTCCACCAAGTCAGAGTAATTTGCCTGCCCTGGCAATGAAGTTACTTGAGTGCTAGTAGTCTCCCAGTGCCTTCTCAGAGTTTCAGAAGGGCAAACGATCATCTGTTTTCAGCCAGTGCCATTTCTTCCATTATTTCCTGGGCAAGAATTTTATCTCCCTGCAGCACAAAGCCCGATAAACCCCTGATGATACAGAGAGAAAAGCACAGCATCAGGAAAGGTGCCTTTTTGTAACAGGACCACTCACGTGCTTCTGCCTGGCTTATCTGTGTGCCACACGTGATTGTTAATATCTCAAGTCAACTGTGCCACAACGATACCCTGAAAAAAGCAACAAGAAACAAGAGGGCCTTTGCAAGTGTAGGACTAATAGCAGTCTACCTCAGAAAAACTTCCTAGAATCAAAGATTTGAGATGAAGCTGGGGCACAGTGTAGTTCAGCTGGTGGGCTGAGAAGTGATGCTGTCTAGTTTGTCAGCTTTACTTGGGGAGGGCACAAATCTGTTTCAGAAGTGAAACACTCAATTCTTCCTCCTGTGAACATCCAAGAACTTAAGCCCAAAGGAGGTAACTTCTCCACGTGCATCTAATGGGGCAGGGTGGGTGTTAAAGGTCGGTCGCCTGGTACATGCTTTGTGAAGGGGTTGTTGTATTGCCTGCCTGACCCCATTAGACCAGGGGGAGTAACATTCTGAGGCTTTCTAGGATGCTTTTTGGAAGAGGCTGAACACTGTGTAGAAGCACTGGAAGGCAACTTCAAAAAAAAAAACCGAATGGATGTCTCCTTTTACAATCTTCACAACAACTTTAATTACTGTCCCTCCTAGGAGGATCTGCTGAAACCCACAGTTTCATGCTTTTTGACACAATAAGTTTCTGAGCATCTTCCTGCAATAGAAGCTACAAACTCCTGGCTGGGCACAGAGTTTAAATATTTTCTGAATTTGGAAATAATTTTAAAATAAAGACCAAATGTCTCTGTTGAGCAAATTAATTTTTGTGTTATTAATAAGAGAAGCAGTTAAAGCCTGCCTTACTGAATTGTGTATTTAACTGAACACTGATCCAACTCGCCCTGAAAACCATCCATGTCTTTCCATTACTTTCAGTGAATGTTGGAGTTGTCTCTTGATGCTTAAGAGAATAGCTAAGCAGGGAGTACTAAGTTACATTTCTGAGTAAAGAAACAGCTTGCTGTTTTGACGTAGTTCAAAGGAACAGTACATTGTGAATATTCCTGTGTATAAAATTACACTGAGATGTAGCTGACAACTGCAGGGCTCCTAGCCATGGCTAACTGCACAAAAAAAAAAGCAGGACAGCAAATAGGTGCCAGGTGGCTGCTTTTAAAATGCCTTCAAGTATAAATTTTCTCCTGCTTGACTGCTGGGTCTCTTACCAAAACCCTCAGGGCACAGTTCAACAGCTCCCATGAACTAAGCACCACGGACTTGTGTCACAGTCACATTTGCACTACTCTCTGTCCCTTGACAGGTTGAAAAGGCACCAGCCAAGCAACAAGAGCCCACAACACCATAGCAACTGTGGAAGAGAGCACTGGTCTCCCTGTCAGTGGCGATCTCTCTCTGCTAGCCATGAATGGAGAGAGACACGAGTATAGGCAAGGGTGACTTGAGTAGATGCCCTTTCTCCCGTGCCAGGGCTGAGATAGGAGGGGAGGCAGAAACATCTCAGTCGGTCAGCCCAGCCAGGGCTCGCCCTCCTCCGTTGTGGATCTGTTTCCATAGCAGTAATGTGCCCGAATTTACTCCCGTGAGCTTTACCAGAGAGCAGCCAGCTTTTCTGAGACTGAACTCGAACTGGCTGAGCAACCAGGTGAACAGAGTCGGAGCTACAGATATTTGAGTGCATCAACATCACTGGTGCTCAGCTTAGGCGCAGGCCAGAGGATTCCTACCCCTGCTGTTTGGAGACAACCCCTCAGTCTCTGCTCTAAACCACGGACGCCCTGGGAGAGGCAGCGACCCCTTACCTCAGGTAATATGTGTGGGGAGGCCTTTTGCAGCCTCCTGCTTGCATGACGACGAAATGGTCGGTGCACGATGCTGTAACACGTAGTCAAGCTCCTCTGAGCACAGGGTTGAGTGCAGCTTGCTGCTCCGGCCCAGGGATTTTCCCTGGAATTCCAGCACAAAGCGCCCCCGGCAGGGGTCACCCTGCCCCGCGGAACTCTCTCCTGGTGCCGCTCCCCGCCCCAGCACTGCCACTGGCGAGGTTAGGTGTTTATTCCTGCCTTTTTTTTTTTTTCCACCCTGAGTTTCTGAACAGGAAGGGAGAATATTCCGTGCGTGCTGTATTTATGCCACCGTCCCTTTTAAGTCAGTTTCCTAAGATACCCAGCTAAAAGAAGGATGTGAATAACTATTCGTTCATGCTGTCACCAGGAAGAAAAACGGGAGAAAAAATAGAGTTCCAAGAATACAGAAAGACAAGTTCAAGGGAAGTAAAATTACGTATGTACTATCAGTTTGCTTTTTCTCTTACTCCAGAGGCAACTCTGCCACAGGAAGCAATGCCAGCCATCCTCCTCGGAGCTTTTTCCTACTAGAGTCACCTCTATCAAAGGGAAATATTCTGTGTGAGGCTGAAATGAAGAGTTTGAAGGAAGGGAAAGAAATAAAATAATCAGTGGATCAGGGGCTGGTTTTGCTTTTATGGGGTTTTGCATCTGTCTGAAGGAAAGGCAATAGCCAGGATCCTGTGCTGGTGAGAGCTCACAGGGTCAGGCCCCCTGGCCTGAGGCTGACATTCGTGTTTGTCCATCGAGCTCATTCCTGGGCAGGTGTGAGTGCTGCTGGAGGTCCCTGTGGGGTATGGTCAGAGTTCCTCCCTTCATGAGTCTGTGTTTCTTCTCCCCTCATACTGATTTTGTCTCTTTCTCTTTTTGTTCATCTGTTCCTCTGATACTGTTCCTTATGACCCAGTTTGCCTTCTCTCCAGCATGCAGAGGAGTCTCAAAGCTTTTTCCTGTCCTTGCTGCACTGCAGTTCTTTATACACTGAAGAAGAATGTTCCGTTTAAAATATCAGTCCTTGCTGCTGGACCACCAAAATCCTCCCATTTCAAAACAATGTCTGAACAGCTGGAACAAACGTTTTTCTCACAAAAAGCAAGACACAGTTGATCACTGTGCCCTTCATCTTCAGTGAGACACAAAATACATACCTAGACCAAATTCTCAAATAAGCCCCTAATATTCGATAGACAGGAGTAGCTGGGAGGAACTGAGATGTCTCCCATTTTGAGGCATTTGAACTCAACATTCAAATGGTTTTATGTTGCGTAAGTCTGTTTTATAAACAGCCTGTAGTGCTGAGACAGTATGCTGCAGCAGCTCTTGGGAGCTCTCTCCTGTGAAGCTGCACTGTTTCCTAAATTGCTCTGTTCTCACTTCTAATATTATCCAGAATGATGAAACTAAATTTGTTCCTTAGAGCTTTGCATTAGCTGCCTCCCTCTGTCAGTGCAGGCTTCAGACCAAGCCAAAATACTGAATGGTGGGGGCACAATTGTGCTACACAATGCGATGCTTTGGCATGAGTTCAAGAAGCTTAATGCCAGAAAGGGTCAGTAAATAATGTCATGACTTCCTATATATACAGAACTTTACATTTAATTACAGACTGAGGTACTAAGGGTACAGAAAGATTGTAAATGAAAAAAAATGAACCGGGAGCCTTCAACCTCCCTTTGTTTTTCAATGTTAACTTTACATTTCAAAACAACTCGTCCTCTTTTCAACTTCTGTCAGAAGTGCTGGTTTCCTTTGAGGAGCCAAAAGTTCTTATTTCAGG
The DNA here is from genome assembly GCA_013397975.1 of Machaerirhynchus nigripectus. Taxonomy (NCBI): domain Eukaryota; kingdom Metazoa; phylum Chordata; class Aves; order Passeriformes; family Dicruridae; genus Machaerirhynchus; species Machaerirhynchus nigripectus. The sequence continues at coordinate 800,152 of VZRQ01006438.1, read as the reverse complement.
CAGCACATCAAGAGAAACCATGTTTTCCCAGCGCAGAGTCAGCAAGTACTGAAAAGAAACTTCAGTGACTGTAGAAGCAACTACTGAAAAGATCCGAAATGGTGTAAGACTCACAGGTCTTAATGTGCAGGGGAAGCTTTGGGAGCAGCGTGCATAGGGAAAGGGCAGGATTAATAAGGAGGGAGGGCTGGATACTGGGGTGCTTTAGGATAGAAAAGTCCCAGAATGGCAATGCCAAAAGTATTTCCCTCCTCCTCTTGAAAAACAAAGCAAAGCAAAACAAAACACACGGTTTTGATAAAACAAAGAGGCAACTTTACTTTACAAAGTAAAGCCAGTATCAATCACACACAGCAGGAACTCAATTTAGCATAGTGAATTCCCTCTCTTTTCCTGTTGACTTGCAGATTAGGAAGGCACAGGATAAAGAGATCCTGTCAGGGATATTAACGGAGCTCTCCTGCAAAGATACCGTGCATAAGCTCTGGTCACAGCCTCTACTTACCATGAAGCAGCCAGCTCTGGAGATGTGTTTCCAGCTCATTGACACTATCTCCAAGAGAGTGAGGACAGGGACGAGTTAGAATGTCCTACCCAAGTGTGTGACCCCTGTGTGCCCTCACTCACAGCTACCCCATTAACTCTTCTGCCTGGGATTTAATTCTGTGGAGTGATTTGTTCTGAAATAGAGACCTGACTGATATGTGAATAGCAGAATGAACTTACCCACTATTCCCACTTTTCCACTCCCCTTATATTCAGTTTTCTCTTGTTCCTTCCATGTTCTGTGTTTAACAGGCCGTCTTTTATTTTTAATATTTGAATATTTCTGGCAGGTGCTAGATCTATTCTTCTTCTCTGGCAGTTCTAGCATAAGAATTGTTTTGTTTTGGAGGAAAGTGGGGAAAGAAAATGAATAAGGTAAACATAAACAAATTCAGAAAAATATTTGCAAAGACAGCACTGGAAAATTCTCTCTCCTCCACATGAGAGCATTTAGTGTGCGGTGGCAATACATAGTGACTGGCTACTATAGTATGTTGATATGACTGCTTCCATTATTTTCATTCTATTTATATTCTGGAAGATACTAAAGACAACTAGTGATATAGAAGGTAATGGTTATTGGTGATGGCATCTCTGAGAGCTGCTAAGACTAGAGTCATGCTTAAAAATCAAATGAGTAAGATCCTGCTGCAGAAAGGCCAGTTGGAACTAAAAACTTCCTTCTGAAGCTGTAGTCTCACTTAGTTGTGAGAGCCATTACCTTTCCTGTTACACTCCCTGGATGCCTAGAGCTAAAAAAATGAGCTATTGGAGTTGGAATTATTGAGCCAAAGCTCTCAGCCTGGGACTACAAGGGATCACAATCCTCAGTAACACACTGTGTTACACTGTGACTTCCTCTACAGTGGGAAATTAAACATGCCCGGGGTCAAGTGGCATGGAATGCCAACATATATCCTATTAAATGGCCCTTGATCCAGAGTATCTTCTGAATTGTGCCTGGGAGCTGTTTGGGACAGTGCGCGCTGGCCAGTGTAACAACTGCCAGAGGCTGTTCTGACAATTGAACTCATGACAAGTTTGTTTATCCTCAGAAATCTTCCTTGACACTTTAAATTACTAGAGTGGGCACAATCTGTCTGAAAAAATGTTTTCCTCACATTTCTGACCAGTGTAGTATTCCTTCCTCTGTCCTCTGTATTATGTGCCTTTGATCTATACTACCAAAATACTTATAATTATCCCATGGTTTAATACTTACCTGTTAGAAACAAGCTACTTTAGTTAATAAACAGTCATATTAAATATGAAACTCATTAACCTGTACCCGGTCTGCTTGTCACAAATACTGTGTTTTCACCACCAGCTCTAGCAATTGATAAGTCTCATGCTTTACCGTATTAATTTTCCTGTAAGAGTTTGTGGAAGATCACCGTTTTGCAAAGGCAGTTCAACCATTCTTTGGGGACACTTGCTGGCTGACAGGCAAAAAACAAAACCAAAAAAAAAAAAAAAAAAAAAAAGAGAGGCCACTAAAGAGAAGACTAGGAAGTCAGTGGACTACAAGTGCTTCCCAGCAACTAAGCTGCTCCTAGGCATTTCCATATGTCTTCAAAAGCAAAAGATATTTCACAATCCTGTAGGATACTGAAAACAAGCGCTAGATGGAGCAGTGGGTAAACTTCTGGACTCTCTCCCTGCTTACATTCAATCCATGAAGTTACCAGATAGCCCTCTTGGAATCTGAGCTGACAAGCTGATGTCAGGTCAGTACTTTGTGAAGACGCAAGCGTGCCTTGGGTAGGGCTGAAACATTGGGCCGCATTACACGGCTCTTTGGATTCAGTGCAATTAATACCGATGTATAATGGGTGGCCACATTCTTAGATATATTCTTAGATGTTTGTACATTCTTCTTTGTCTAACAGTTTTGACTAATACACGTTCTTTTTGAAGATTTTCACTAAGGATCTATAAGTCCACAGTATCCCACTTACCATTTGACTGCTGAGGACTTCAGTCAACAAAATCAAAACCAGACCTTTTTTTTTAATTATGGATAGTGCATTACACCTTGTCTGCCTTACAAAAATATCACAGCTTTTTCATAACTGGGAGTGCACGAAGACTCTGGTCTTCTTGGTGTTTGAAGATTCCCAATATAGGGTGTCCCTAACATTAGACAACTCAAAATGTATATGAAGGGGGAGAAATTTTCACAAGGCATCTGGTCTGGGTTTCAGGCATTCTCCCAGTTGGAGAAAAAGTTATCTTGTTGGAGAGGAAATAGCATATTGTTAGGAAACAGCCTCACGATTCTTAGGGTAACTTGGAGGGAAAGGGGATGCCAAAGTGAATAGCTTTTAAGCATTTGGGAATGCCAGTGTGGACTTCAGCTTTCTTTAAAGAACAAAAAATAGAAAAGGGAAGGGAATATTTTCACCTCTTCCCGTGACAAAAACAATCTTTGTAATGTCAACCAACAGCTAGTGCTGAGCTTATCACTTCCTCCACTCTGCCCTGCTCTCCCATCTCAGTAACCTGTTCTGGCTTCTGAAACTCACACCCTTTGGAACTGATTGAATAATGGACTTTTCACTTCAGGCTCTGCATCAAATAAGAGAAAAAAAAATACTGTGGGTTGCATATGGAGTTATTCAATCTAGCTTCAAGACCCTATGTTTGAAAATTCACTGTAAAAATGAAAGAGGGTCACTTCTAAAATGAAAAGTTAAAGTGGGTTGTTTTGAAAATAACAATTGTTTTGAGGCCTTACCCATCCTTGTTTTTTTCCCCCTGAACTGTTTATCAAAACCTGCCCTAGTTTGCCAGTTTCATGGCAAATTACTTCAGTTTTCCAGAAACTGCAGATGTCCCTCACCAGATTACTAAGAAAATAACAGTAGAGCATATAATGTTTGCGTGAGAGCTATTTGAAGAACTATTCATGTCAGCAGTTAGTCATAAACCTTTATACAAATATTTATATCACCAGAAAGCTGATGACAACCCCAAGTTCTTCTCCTAATTTTTCCCCCGCTCTTCCCTTTTCTAATGCACTTCCTAAACGAATTCAATGATTTTCCCAGAATTCATCCATCTGACTTTATGCCTAAGATATGCTCCAAGGAGGCAGGAACAGCTTACAGCTGGGTTAGAAGGACTCAAAAATAAGTTTCATTTACTGATGGAAACCTGGCATTTAGCTGAACTCAAGCACTGACAGGTTAATGGTTATTGTTTAGCTGCAAAACCAATTTATTTTGCATTTTAAGACCCAATGTAGCATCATGCTACATCTCTCAATAGCCCCAGTAGCACCTCTCAAGAGACACATCAGTGACTTTAGCTACAAGGGAGAGCCATGCCCAGCCCACACAAACAGTAATTATTGCATTGTTCACCTTGTTCCCCTTCAGTCCCTGGTTACAAGAATTGTTGCCCAGACAGCATAGAGTGGTCAAATAGCTCATTCTTATCTCATCCAGCGCAGGTACCACAGGCAGTCACTGAGGAGGATGGACAACTGGAGACAGGAGATTGCCTGCTTTATCTGTGCCTGAAGCTGGTCTTGATTCAAGGTGTGATGGCAGAACATGGCAGCATGTGACAGCACCCTTATTTTCAAAGTGTATGCAAGATGTCAGCATTAAAACCTGGGCCAGGAAAAGGCTGAAAATAAGCAAAGGAATGCTAAGTCACACCTTAAAATCCTACTCCAGAGAAATGCAAAAAGACACTATGAAAGCACTGAGTGTTGGAAGGAAAACCCAAGCAAGAGTGGCTAAATTGACAGAAAAAAACCTCAAGTTATGCAAATATGAATGACAATAATGTTACTGTCACGTAATGGGGAAAAGTAATTTGCACATGGCAATATCAGCTGGCAGTATTGCTGTGAATAATTACTCTGAGGTTCAATTTAGTAATGATTATCACTGAGACCATTTTAAAGAAGAAAAGAGTACAGGATGTTAGCAGAGGAAAGTTTTGTTCGTTACTTTATTAATGATGATTTGTATAATGCCTTATTAGTCATCATTTGGCTTTGTGTAGAGGCCTTCATTATAAAAGTCACTCTACAGAGAGACCTAAGTGATTCTACGGAGAGAGCCACACTGATTTTGAGGACATGCACAATAAATATTACATCACTTTCACGTGCTTTTCTGTTGGCTATATAGGAGACAAATCCTCTTTCTATGATACAATCTCTCTGCAAAACTGTAGACCCAGATGTAAACAGAACTAAAACAGTGAGTATTCTGCATTTGCCTAAAATATACATATTATTGCTGTATGCTCCTATTTCAAATGACAGTTGCTCTGAATTATGATAAGGTACTTTAACTAAAGATTTTACCATTTATAAACGTTTCTTGAACTTGAAAGCCATGCACTTATTTAGCAGCAGGTTATTCCACGTAATGGGATAATGAAGAGTAGAAGCAAAACCAGGCTACCTGCACTTTTTGGCATCCTGTGTATCATTGTCAACAAAGTGATGCTGTGGCAAGGGGAACAGCTCAAGCGCATCACTAAGCTCTGAAACAAGCTATGCCATTATGTGAAAGTTCCCATGAAGCCCCAGTGACTGTTAAATTATTGAATGTGAATTGCTTGAAAATGCAGTATTTCCAATAATTCCTTTGCAAAAGACTGAAATTTTGTTCCCTACTATATGTCTCAAGCAATAATAAAATCAAAGCACGAAATCCCTATGCAACAGCAGATTAAAGAGAACGAGGAGAGCGTAAGGTATTACTGAAAAAATAAAATTAAGGATAATCTTGTATTAAGTGTTTGGATTCAGTCTTCATCCAGAAAGAAAATCCTACAATAAGTACCTATGGATTCATCTTCTGGTAGCCTGAAATGTTACTGGTTTCCCCACATTGTCACTGTGACCCTCTGCACAGTGGAGTCAAAATTATTTGGCTCATTGCTGTGAACGCTCCGTTCTGTTATTGTCAGCAGACAGCACTCCTTTTCTGCCAGAAAGCTGGGATGTGTGCAAAGCAGGAAGACTTGGGCCTTGCCCTTTCCCCCTTGCCTGTTACCCCTTACCCCTTCCCCTCCCCTTCCCCTCTCCTTCTCTTTCCCTCTCCTTTCCTTTCTGTACTTTGCTTAGGACAGCAAAACAGCTGTTTTATTAGCGTGATCCTGGAGAACTCAGACTGACAGTCTATCAATTAATACCTATTATGCATAGGTATAGTATACGTATATTTGTATACACAGCATTTCATATCAGCCAGTTTAATGTGATTACGGGACTTTGTTTTCTTGCTGGTAGAGTATAAATTTTATTTAATAAGAGGAGCATAGGTATTGCTGCTTTTACTACATGCCTCTTGGGAACTTTCTTTGACATCGAAAGCCTTTTTCTGGCAACCAGTTTGTTCTCTAACAACAGCAGGCTGGGAGTTGTGATAGATCCCATTTAGTCTTTTGAGAAACAACTAAATTCTGTGAGTTAACTTGTCTTCTTTTACCATCTAAGGAATATTGGCAGGCTGCAACCATTTTCCTCTGTTAGCCCTTGAAATGATTCTTCATGCTTTTGTCACATAATTAAAATTAGATTATTGCAACTCCCTGCTGGCTGGCCTTAGAGCTTTGTAAACACTCCAGCTGGCCCCTAGGTTCATAGTGAAAGGGATGCTCTAAGCATATTCTTTCTTTGTCCTCTCTTCTCTCATCTGTGTTGAAATCACTGCACTTGCTAACTGCCAGCAGAATGTATTAGGTTATTGCTTTCTAAGGGCAGTGAACATAATGTTAGAGACATTATGTGCCAAAGTCTCTCTCAAGCTTTGCTTGAAAGAGTCTGGATGCAAGAGCTTTCAATCTATTTTCTCTTTGTTGGTGAGGTCTCTTTTTGCTGAAAAGAAGGGAAAGAAGGGGGAGGGAGAGGAGGAGCACAGGCTCTCCTAACAGAGCATTCAAATAGAAAATGCATACAGCTACACAATTTCAAAACCAGGGGCTGACTTCCACTGACCAGTGTGTAAATACCATGGACATTATGCAGTTGCTTCTTCTCCTATGACAAAATGACTCCCTTCCAACCCAATAGATGAAAGCCATTTTGAAATAACAGCATCTCCCACTATAGCCAGGCTTTCTGAGTTCAGTAGGCAGCTTTCCTGGCTGACTTCTTTTTATGTCACATTTGCTTATGGACCGTTACTCCCACATTCACATCCAGCCAGTTCTGTCTTATAAATCTTGCATGGAACATCGCGACCGTGTGAGATTTGCCTGATGAGCTTGTAGGGATTATCATATTAAAGTTCTCAAGGGTCTGAATGACTAATTGTTAATGAGAGAGAACAATGCAGGGATAATGGTGCTTTAAAAGTAAGTAATACTAATGGCATAGTTTGTGTTTGGATGTGATTGCTGTCACATGTAGAGATTATCTCTTAGTGTCCTCTGGTTTTATGGGCCCATAACCTCAGCTCTGTAATCAGATAGTCAGTAAGCACTTACTCTGCTGAAGAAGAATTATAGTGGTGAAGAAGCACAAACAGGCAGTAAAGCTGGCTCTATTGAACTCTCCAAAACTACCAGGGCCTCACCACTGAAGCCAAGAGTACATTTGTTTGGGTTGAGTTTTTACAGAGTCTTGGCCAGCCAGTGTTATGAAACGGTGACTATGGCTGCAGAACCACAGGAGCAGTACTGTAGAATACAAATATTCCCCTTATTTGTGCTTCACCTTATCTCTCATATTTAATGATTTATGTTCCAGCACGGTCACCTCTGTGCCCAGTCCCTTTTTCTGTGCTCTCTATTCCTTTGGACACCAATATTTAGTCATGCAGTGCTGTTACTAGCCAGGGGCTTGATTTTAAATCCCTTGGACAGATTTCCAGAATGACTTCCCCATCCAGCTGAAAGCATAAGCACTGTGGGTCTTTGGCAGCTCTGCAAGTCAAGACTACAGCTCCTAGAAGAAGTCTGAAAACAGTTGATTCTTACACTCAGCTTCCTGCCACAGTGCAGTTTGTGACTGCTGGCAGCCACAACATAACATAAGCTCCGTTTCTTTTCTCCTCTGTCTCACTGGGGCTTTTGCTAGCATAAATACGTTACCACGGGTGAGCAAGTGCACAACGCCATGGCTAATGCAGAGAACTTCCTCTCCTATGACAGAGATGGCATTTGCCATGCTCTGCTGCCTTGCCAGTGCAAACATCTCCGCTGGGGACCTCGCCACTGCAGTGCTGGCATGCCACTGCCTTTGAACAGGGACGGTGCCAACCTCCCAGACAGCCGTAAGCATGCGAAGCCAAGACACCATGTATCAGGGCCTGTGCATGTGTCAAGGACAGGTTTCCCAGCCTGAAATGTCAAAGCAACTGTTTTTTCCCTCAGGAGGTGCATTTGTCTCTATGGTGAAGAAAATGTATTATCACAAGTGTTGCCTTTGAGCTCAGAGCTGGATAAAGACCAAACAGACACTGAATCCAGCAAAATTTCAGCAACCTCCTCTTCAGAAACATTCACATCCTCTGACAACTTTTTTCTTCCAAGAACCACTCTGCTTCCAAAGAGAGAGCTGAACACTGACCAACACACTCCTTGCTTCCAGACTTTACATGACAACTGCTTGGAAAGTAACACTTAAAGTTTGTTCTGTTGAGGACTACTCTCAAGTCTAGTGCCCTTGTTAGCCAAATTGGGACTCCACTTCTCATGAGCCTGTGTCCCCAAATATTGGCATAGATAACTGGCCTCTAACCGGGCTCTTTCTTTTGCTCCTAACATTACAGACCCCACACAGAGACACAACCCCTAGTTTCAGACCTGGGGCCTGCACCGGGCTGTGCAGCGATCCTGTTGCTACTGAGTCCCAAAGGCATGTAAGGGACAACTGATTCCAGCATGCTGGCAAGCCAGCTAGGACCCCTGCTCCTGACTTCACACCAGCTTCCTTCTGGGTGTCAGCTGCTGACTCTGACTGAGTTAGTTACTGCTGTGAGCCAAAGGAGCCAGGACCCACAGGGTATTTCACTCTTAAAACATCTTGCAATGCTTCAGAAATGCAGGCTTGTGGAATAAAACAGTTAAGCAGAAGGAGACGGATACTTTTATTACTTGACCAAAATGGGCAAGCAGAAAATCTCCAGTTGCCTTTCACAAGTCATTTCATGTTATTTCTCCTGTTTTGCTCCCATGTTTTTCTGTTTCAAAGAGAGTGGGGGTGGTATGGAGTTTTGTTTCTTTCTTTGTTTTTAATTAGCACCTCTGGGCAGTGACCCAATCAAAGACTCATCTCCCTAAGAGAAGCCTGTCTGACCACAACTTGCATGTTGCAATTTTCATTCACAGGCAAAGACTATCTGTTGTCCAAGTATTTTTACTCTGTCATAATCAAAATACAAATTGTAGCTTAACTTAAAATAGACATGTCAGAAACACTTGACATGACCTGCATACCTGTCAACAAGTGATAATCAAATTTCCTTGCCATACTAAAGTTGGGCAGAAGACATTTATTTTAAAAAAACCAACCCAACCTATCTGGTTTCCATATCATATTGAATTTCTGAGACACAATGGGAGTTTTTCTTTCATGCAAAGGAGTCTAAAAGGAGTACAAGCAGTTAAAGGGATGTCTGCTGAAGCTGGGACAAGGGTACAACTTCTTTTTGAAACAGCCTATGTGCAGCATTACTGAAACTTAAAGAGCAGAGGTGGAATTATTTCTCTGCTTTTTCCATGTATTGATTATGTAAATACAGTTTCCCTTGTATAAATATTTAGCTTCCCTGTTTCTCTCTGAAAATCAAACAGCAGCAGGAATAGAAAAGCAGGGAATACAATTGTAAAGCTGGCATTACAGTGTATTGGTGAAAACTGAGAGCACAAACTGTAGTGCATTTTTAATGAAGGTAAAACCCAAACTGACACTGTCCCTTACAAAATTATTGGGGAAAAAAAAGACACAGTGCCAAAAGGAAACTTCATACAGAGAAGTTTCTTTTTAAAAAATGCAGCAATAACATGGCAGTGTTTAGCAGAAAAAGATAAAGGTGTAAGGAAAGAGAAATCATTCCATCTCCTTTCTGCATAAACTTCATTTGGAAATGTTTGCCATAAACAAAAAGCACATCCCACGAATACAAACAAATAGGCTTGTATAGTACGTGGTTAAAATTATCAGCGTCTCACTAACTTGTGATCCAGACTAAGCAGGGCATTAAAAAATCCAAAAGAGCACAGCATCTTCTATGGCTGAAGAGACTGAAAGGGTACACTGACATAACAGTTTCCAACAGCTGTGATAACAGCCTGCGCAGGGTCACGCTGGAGCTGATGGACAACAGCCCCTTGCACACAGAGCACTGGGGCTGTGCTTCGCGGGGCTGCCTGTTGCCAGGCTCAGCTCTGGTTACCTTGTGCAGTATATCACAGACTAATCCTTCTGTGCTTGTCTGAGTCGTCCTCCGAGGGGTTCTCCCCCATCTCCTTTTCTGGTTTTGCCAAGGCAGAGGAATGCCTGTCCCTGCCTCCTTTACGTGATTTTGCCTATTTCAGCTTCTGACGCAAAATGGCCCTTCCTCACCCAGAGGTGTTGTGAGATGTGCAGAAGAGGGCTTTTCCTTTCCACACTAATTGCATGGGTTTGGGATGTAAAAGTTCCAAAACTCTGCTAAATATGCATCAGAACAAAAGCATCTCTTTGTCATGACATCGCTGTTTTAAGACAGGAACTTACTGGGTTAAAATCTGAGGCACTTCCTATTTATTTGAACAATCTCCCACTAAGTTCAATGCAACTGTACTGAGAGGAAACTACAGTGGGGACTGCTGAACAGAAATGCTCACAATTATCAACTAATTATCCCAGGAAATCTACTGCTGTGGGAGACACTGTTGCCCTTAATCTCATGAGACAGAAGGACCAGGACACAGCAGAGCTGTGAAACTCTTTGCTAGCCTTAACGCCAGCTCTGGGAAGACTGCTGTTCCTCCCTGAAAAGCCACTCCATGGAAGAAGACCATAGTAACACATCCTACAATATTTCAGCGGGGTAAAATGGAGGGCAAGCTGCCCACAAACACGCATGGTAAGTATGGAAAGGAGATACCAGGCGTCCTTAGCTGATGAATATTCCAAAATAAATATCACAGGGAGAGACCCTTCTCCTGCCCAGCAGCACAGCTTCAAGAGGGATGTTTGCAGACCAGGTGTTGCCATGGGATGTCTTCAGATACTGCCTCAGGATATCTTGACTGTTTCCTGTGGATTCACAGAGCAGAGAATTAATTCTGAAGATCTTGTCCTCTCTTTATATATAGTCTGAGGGACCTGGAGTCTGACTCTTCATAAGTCTAAAAAAATTGCAAAGACCATGTAACTTCTGGGGGGAGGAATTGTAACTGGCACCCCAGGGAAGCTGAGGAGCATTAAAAACTAAAAACCAAACCTGACTTTTTTTGCAAAGATGCCACCTGGATTCTGACAAAAACAGATTTGCAATGCAAATTTGCATATTTTAGGAAAGTCTGAGTGCAGAAGGCTAGGAAAGGTGTCAAATGTCTGATACAAACTATGTTCTGAAAATATGTGAAAGGAGTATGGATAAAGATGATGTTAGAGGTGTTAAGCAGTTTTCTGATTATTTGTCTTTGCACGTAGCAATTTGTGTCTTTGAAATTTTTAAGCTGCTTCTGGAATTTTCCCTTTCTGTTCCTCCAGGTTCAGCTGTCCCTTGCTATCCTTTTGCTGGACTGCATGCTAATACCCTCTGATGTGCCAAATGTGGAGAGAGCCAGTTGCATATGCCATGCTCTACTAGAGGGGATAAAACCTCCGAAAAGCAGCAGGAATGGTAAATGTTTAACCTTTTCCTCTTTCCTCTTTCTCGCACAAAATGACTGTGATTGCACTTAAAAGGCAGAATTAACACCTGAGACAATACAGGGTCAAAGGATGTGGAATTCATATTCCAAGCAAACAATGAAGAGTAGCTGCAAGGCTTTTGGCACCTGAGTATGATGAAGCTTTCAAGAGAATTTCCTCCTGAAGGGACCTGAACTACTGGAGATTACACATGCTGCATACTCAACTTGCACACTTACAGAAAAATTCCCTTTTAAGCAATTGTAAGATGCATGTGTTTCAACCATTTCCCTGGCACTAGTATTAACAAAAATAAGGAGAAGAGAGCTGCAGAGGACAACTCACAGAGGCTGGAGATTAGTGGAAGGAACATGAAACCATGAAAGATGTATATGCCCATATTTTCTCTAATGCTCACAGCCGAGTGAGCAAATGGCCACTCCTAGTATGACTAATGGTGTAACTACTTAAGGACTTATTTCTACTGAAGTTTATGAAAGTTAAATCAAAACAAACCACACAGTTTAAAATAGAAATGTTCACTATCTGCTGTAAGCTGCAGCAGTCTATTTCAGCACATGCATGATTTTAAGCACACGTGCAGTTCTTTGGAAAGAGATGCGGTGCTTGAAACCATATGCTCACATTGACTGCTTTGCTGAAGTGGGGTCTCCATCTGACCATAACTGAGCTGCACATCCAAAGTCTTTGCAACTTTACTTTGTAGCCATTAGTTTTGGCTCCATGGGAAGCTATTTATAAATATCTGAAATAATTAAATCAGATCTGTACAGCAGAAAAAGGAATCAACGAAATATGGTCACTATGGCAACAAATACTTTCTGGCTGTAGTTTTGCTTCTAATCACTAATGACGTCCCCTTGTTCCTAACAATGGCAAAAGTTGTCAGGCTTTTCTTGTTTGCCTGGTTGTATTAAATGTGTTCTTACAGAGTAAAACAAGAAACGTAACATCCAAATATTTCAGACAGAAGTCCCTTTTCAGAAGTATTTTACACTAGTTAAAAAATTATTAGGAACTTGAAAAAGGAATCCATTGTTTTCCCATTTTCTTACTGCTCTTCGGCCTCCCTGGTACAGAGTGAGCCTCTGCTACACTGAGAAATTTCATAGGCTCCAACTCTGAATTCAGATATTAAAGTGATCCCTTCACCACCAACAGCAGCTGAAAGCAGGGTTAGAAAAAAATGATGCCGCAAACCAAACTGCTGTTTTTAACAGGCAGTGCTGGCTGACTCCTGTGTCCATATTAAACAAAAACAGAAAATAAAAGGTGCTCACACTTCACCAGACCCCACCTGCAAAATATTCTTCTGGCCATGTCAATCACAAAAGTTAGGCACTGCATGCAGTACATGCTGGAAATGTCCAGGTCATGTCTCTGCATAGTCTCTGAACTCGCTGACATGGCCACAGCTTCCTTGGAGTTTTGCAAATGTCATGCTTTGTGGATTGAGTCTTTGATAGGCTGTAGATATCTCAGAGGGCTTTGTGAACTTGTCTGCAGTTTGGTGGAGCTCAAAGACACCAAGGAGTTGTTTGAGCTTGCTTTCTTTTTTATTTTTTTTTTCCTTGAGTACATAAAACAACATTTCAAAAATAGTTTCAAACACCAATCTTGTCCATTGCCATATGACAGGGCATTTCCAGGACCGGTCTATATTTCCTCTCTGGTTTTACGTTCCTGTTTTTTTTATAAACAGTGGCCTCAAAGGTATGTAGTCAGTCCAGCTATTTTTTCCTTCGCTTAAAAACTAACAAATCCACTGGCAATGTCAACCAAATGCAGCAAAGGAGGTCAGTCCTCAGAGATTGTTAAGATTGTACAAGTTTCATGAAAACAGTTCTTCAGTAGAGAGAAGTGCCACGACTGTCAGAAATGTTTGTTCATTGTCTTGTCAGCTGTGCAAGAATCTGTGTTAGTGCTGGGGCAGGAGGCAAAAAAGTACCCATGCTTCTGATTGCCCCACTCAAGGGAGAAGGTTCAGTGGGAGCTGACACCAGTATAAATCACAGCTCTTTATGAAATCAGCCTTTGTAACTCCCAGTAAGCCTGACCTTGCCAATCTTACATCAATGATTAAATTGTTAATATTGGTCTTTAAGTGTCTCGTCACAGTTACCTGTGCCAACTCAGATGTGAGGTTTTAGATTGAGGTCATTCTCCAATGTAGATTTATTCATTTATTTATTTATGATAATTATCATGTGATCTTTTGGAGAAGAAAAATCTATTTATGCAAGAGAGGCATTAGGTTTGCAAAGCTCAAGCCACACCCTCCACACAACCAAAACAGCAGCAAAGCCATACAGAGATGCCAGAGCAAAGGGTATGCTCAGTGAGCCTCTGACTTGCAAACTTTGGGGGTTGTTTTTCTTCTCTTTCATCAGTGCAGGAAATTCATGCTAGCAAAGGAGCTATGGCTGAAATAAGGTACTTAGAAAATCAGCAACAAAATACTTGGAGCTGACATGACTACTTTCCCTCTGTAGTCATTTTTTAGCTTTCAAGCCCCTCCTGACAGAACTCAACCTTCTAGGCACAGCAAAGAGAGCATAGGAAACTGATGACCTCTCACCCACATCAGCACCCACAGCAGCAGTACCAGCGCATTAGCCCAGGCTGCTCTGGGAACATACAGCTGGATTTTTGGCATAATATTATCTTCTTTACTAATACAGTGTCTTAAGGCAAATAGTCCTAGTAAAATTAAATGCTACTGGACTTGTCGTATATTAAAGAATATCTTCATGTACCCCCATGCATGGGTAAGGAATTAATAAAAATCTGATGTCCCTTTCATTTGCATTGAGAGGGTACCCCCACACTCAACGTGGCTGTTTGTTAATGGGGTGACAACTGCAATGTAGGGTTATCTGACATTTGTTTTCTAATGCACATGCTGTTTCAAAAAGAATAATGAAAACGTAAATAAATGCAAAGGAATCCTGAGGACAGAAAAATATTTACAAAAAAAACACAATGAAAAGCACACATATTGCTCTGTATTGTGTCATATATATTGCTCTGTATTGTGACCATATATATATGTTAATTCTTCTAAGCCTCATTTGCCTAACAGCATGGAAACTGCCAGCATTTTAAGAACTGCTATCAGATAACTTGAAATGACATTAGACAGACCATACAAACAGCAAACAGACTCAAGTGACTGTTTTCTTGAATCTGATTTGAGGTGAGGCGTGGTTTTGCTACATGTAGACTTTAAGGTTGCTAGACACCACCTAAGCTTCTGTGGTAAGAGAAGTTACACAATATATTGCAAAGACGGGGCTCTGAGAAATTTCACATCTTGGGGACTGATCTGAAATTTTAACTTAAACCCTTGCCAGTCCAGGGGGTTGTTTTTCCCTGCTTCTATTTTCTCATACTTTGCTGTCAATTCTTAGTCAGTGAGATGAGAAAACTATTACATAATTCCTGAATTTCACTTTTAGGACTGTTTTCCTGATGCATCCAGGGTCACAGCAGTACAGAGAATCCCCAAGCCAGAACTCCCTGTGCTACACACTAACTCAAAACAGTCACAAAGAGAGACAGGCGGTATGGATCTCAACCGCAGAGATACTCTGAGATCTTGAAAACACTTGTGCATGTACTGAACTCATTAAAAGGAACTCTGTTATTTTCTAGGGGCCTTTTCACATGTTTCAGAAGATGCCTATTAGGATGACAGCACAGACAAAACTAGTAAACTTACAAAGGACGCTTTTACAGAACAGGGAAGAGAACAAAACAAATCCTTCAGAACAAACTGTATTTCTACCACACAACTATGCATCCTTTCACAAAGATTTCCTCCATTTAAATAAGATTATGAAAATATTTTCTCATCCCCTGCATATAATATCAAATTTAAATGATTCTTCTTACTCACTAGTATTTCTCATGAACTTTTAATCTGATTGCATTTAGGGTCTCTATTTTTTTCAAGCCAGCTGCCTCCCCTCCACCCCTCCATTTTAATAAAACCTGTTAACACGCTTGAGAGTCAAACATGAACAAAAATCTCCCATTCCCTCCAAAGTACGGCATTCATGAAGATGTCATGAATAAATAAACATTCTCTAGTGTTCTGTTTCTTTTGTCTAGCTTATTGGTGTTGAGAAACCTTCTTCTTCATTTATTTATGTTGGTATTTTATTTCTGTATTGAGTTTCAAAGACGAAAAGAGAAAAATAAGTACCAAGAAAATAGCTGATAGACTGAAATGACCGAGAATTTTCCCAGGGAGTTTAAAAAAAATATGCTTTAATACAAAGATGTTGGTGTCTCGTTATTTCATTTAATACACCTGCTTTTAATATGGAATGCATGACAGTTAGTGTATGAGAGTAGATAGCAACACAGTATAGTAGAATCAATGTACAGGAATGCAATTTCTCCTAATTCTGATTTAATGATTTGCATTTTAAAATTGCATTTTAGGCCCCTAAATGACTGTTGTGCTTTGAAGTGAGGCAATCCTGCCTTATTCAAATGGTAGAATATAGAAAATAGACAGCAGGTCGGTTTTGCACAGATCCACTGAGGTCCCAGGCACTCGCCGGCAGCAGATGCAATATTCTTACCTTTTCCCAAATGCCCGAGGGAAAGAGTGCATGGCAACATACTTGCAGTTCCCAGAGAAAAGACAGTGTACAGGATCAGGTCAGCAAGTGAGCTGATTCTCTTTATGTCACTTTGTTGTACTCCATAACAGATCTTGGTAAATTGAGCAAATCTCAGAAAAATTATTGCTCAGACTCTAATTTTCAAAAGAATTGATAAACCTCAGTGAAAATTACTGGACTTTGAAAAATGCTAATTGGGTGAGCAGGGTGCTTATCCTAGGTCTCAAAATACAGTCTACATTTCGTGTCTTGAAAAATCCAAGCACTATACCTGATCCTTATATGCACTTAATATGAAATTTTAATGTTTCATGTTGACTGGGCCCATTTTTCAAAGCCACAAGAATTCTTCAGTAGAATTAAATCCAATTTGAGCCTTGTACATGGCTAACCAAAGGACAAGGTAGTATCTTTTCTACAGCACTGTTAACACACTCACAGCTGTATTTTGTCAGCAAAGGTCCTTTCTAGAGGTGAAAATGGAGGCATTAGAGCACAACGTGCTTTCTGTGTCCTACTTCATAACCTCACACCTTATATGAACTGTGAAACTTAAGACTAAGGGACAAACATGACAAACCAGCCAAACAGTACTATTTTTATTCTCATGACAAAGCCTGAGTTTGGTTGGTTGGGTTTTTTACTTCTTTTTAAAGGCAAAAGTCATGCCTTTTCCAACTGAGGACAATAAAGGCTGTAAGAATGCTTAGAAACCTCACATTACCTTACTGGGTTGGAGCAATGAGTATGTAGATGCTACACTGACAAAACTCCCGCTACTCAAGTGGTAACATGCTCAAACTTCCACTTGTACTGCAAAACAAGACAACAAAAAAACCAACCTGCTGCATAGTTTTGAAGCTGTAGCCCTTGGGGCTAGAATCTTACAGGTTAAACCTACAGGTAAATTTTTGACAGAATTTGACTTTCAAATTTGTTGGATAAATATAGAAAGCAATGGTGACTCAGTGCAGGCAGAGCTCCTCCCTTCTGAGTCACTTCTGCTTGGATATCACAGGAAGATAGGAGCAGTGCTGTGTACCTGCAGGTGTCACCTTACCAAGGGATCGTACTACAGAGATCCTGACCTTTTGGCAGGGTGTGAAGAAAGCCCCCACGATCTTTTGCAGATGGAGGGTGATTCCACTTTAGTGTCTGGGCCAAATCCTAACTTACCTCGTTTTTACCTACCAAAAAAGAAAAGAAAAAAACAGAAAGGAAAAAAATCTCTCTGAACCAGCAAAGATAATGTGGTCTGACAGTCCTTGAAGAAGAGGAATGCTGTGTTACAGAGGAGCGCTGGCTGTACCACAGCAGCAGGTGGTGAGACTCAGCGCAGGGTAGTAAATCTCTCCAAGGTCCTTCTGGAATGAAGGCACTGAACGACCATCACATGCTGCTATTTTTTTTTAACAAATCACATCTAATCCAACAAGTGGAACCACCTAAAAGCTATTGTTGTATTGCAGCTATTTTTAGTTGAAGGAACCAAGACTGCAAAGTAAACTGGATAGTAAGAAGCTCAGACTAAAAATACTTGAGAGCAACATGATATCTTTGGATCAGAAAACATGGTTGAGCTAGTAAACAAGCTACATTCTCCTACAACACAACTCATGAGCACAGTACGGGTGAGACTGGCAATACACTGTCTGTCCAGAGAGGACCGTGCATAAACACAATGACCTCTGGCTAAATTCCATCTTTCCTCCTAAATCCTCTCTTCAGCCCTTGCGAAGAAAGCCTCAAGCTCTAGTCTGATTGTCCAAGTCACAACATGAAGAACTCCTCCACATCCCTGGCAAAAGATGCTGTGAGAAGAAGGAGTACAAATTTAATTCATCTGCTTTTTCTCTACGTGCCTTTGTGCCCCAGATACCTCCAAAGGAAAGGAAAGGACAGTTCTGTGGAGCAGTTCTCTCTCTTCTTTGATCATGCTGTGGTTAGCAGACATATCCCTGGGTGAGTGGTGAGGAACACTGAAACCTCTCTTTTCCTCTTAATGAAAAGGTAGTCAAGGGAACCGTTTGGACTCTAATTGCTTCAGCAGTGAGGTGAAAGCAAATTTTCTTGAAAACTCAGTTCCCCCAGTACAAGCAATACAAGAAGAACTAAGTCCTTTAAAAAACAAAAAAATTGGGTTGGGTTGAACTTGATGGTATGAGGATGTGGTATTTTCTGGCCATGAATTAGAACCTTCCAGCTCTGTGACAGGAAAGCACGAGTCACTCCTCTGAAGGGCTGAGAGTGCACGGGGCCACTGACATGGCTATTCCTGAATCCAGAGCTGCAGTACTACAGTATTCATGTCATCAGTTTCTCAGTAAGGACTAAGGGGCTGAAGCGTGTTTGAATGAGCTCTTCTCTGCATTTCTATCCATGTATCCCCATTACTTTTCTTTTCTACTAACCTACTTCTGCTAAGAGATGTGCAGTGTTCTGTGAGGCTGATGTCTGGCATACAGCTTGTCGACTGCCAGTTTAATCCCTTGTAATAATAACTGGCAAGGGTTTAGTGGCTGTCTTTCACCAGCATCCCCATATTTCTGTTCCCATTTTTTATTCCAGCTTATTTGACTGCAGGTCAGATGAAACCTGATGAAATTTGGTTTAATTTCATTGTTTTTAGCAGTGCTTCACCAGTTTAGACTGGTTGAGAATTTTTTCTCAACAATATTCTTTATACCAGGACTTCTTGTTTTGCATACAAAATACAAGCAAGTAATGAGTTACGTGATTGTGTCAGTCCAGGCTATGTGTATATGGCTCAGCAGACAGCTCCAAGCACTGGTTTTCCCATTGGGTATTGTGGTGGGGTGGGTGTACAACATTTTAAAGATGCACAGGAGGGTGCTTAGCAGACAGTAGTTCAGCTGTTATGCCACACAGAACATCAATGGGATTTTGCAGATTTGTTAAATGTCTGTCTCTCAGTTGCCTGTGACCAGGACAGGTAAGTATGAGAGTCAGGTGTTTCACACTCTAATTTCTAAGCTTTAGCTAGTCTGCAAATCCTGATTTATTCCTTCCCTGGCACAACTGCCTTGCTTATTGTCAACATTATGAATCATTGTTCTGCTCCTGAGTGTGTCACGTAGTGGGTGTGAGAGCTTTTTGATTTTGCAGGTTCAGCCTCTGGCATCAGCGCTCCCTCCGTTACAGCATCATAGGACAACTTCAGTTCCTGCCAGGCACCAGCCTCATTCTACCTTCTGACCTGTTCTAGCACTGGACAGCACTACTCACTGCAGCACTCATGACTTGGTATTCACAAACCCTTTCCCTTGGGTTTTTTTCTAACACTCTTTTTCCTTGTGTTCCCCTATCAATATGACATGCTCATTGTAACTTTTAAGGCTGCATTCAACCTTCTGGCTCCACTCATCATTCACCCCTGCTTCACCTGACATGCCTATTATTTTCCTACAGATAGGCAATGTGTCTTAAATTTACAGTTCCACAAGCTTTGAATTTTGTTTGCTGGATCACTGAAATTCTGTGTCACCTCTTCCACTGCCCTTTAAAGGGAAAAATATTCCCATCAGAAACCACCCCTGGTGGTCGACATTCGGTGATTTAATTGGGAATAAGGATGTTATCATAGTTAGAAGATCACAGAAGATCATGTGGCTTAGAGCTCAGATACTGTAACAAAAGGGACTTCAGAATATGGCAATATTAATAGGTTTCGGGGGAAAAAAGAATCCTGTGATGAAATGTTATAATGGGGACACTATCAGGAGAGACGTGGTGGAAGCATCCCGGTTAGGAAACTTTTAGCAGAAATTCACAATTTAAGAACTTATCCTAGATAAATACTGTAGATCAGCAAGAAGAGTGAGGAGATGATGAGGCTTCCAAGTTTCTCACACTGTGATCTGTTGGAACATGAGTGTACTACCTACTTTATGCTTCCCTAGACAAAGTCAAACTATCACCCATGCAACAGACACTGAACAGAGCAGAGGTTAGACATTCTGCTCCTCTCTGTAATGGGATGTGGTTGGTGGAAGTGCACAGATTAGCAGACAAAGCCGTGCCTAATGTTATTAGCTGAATGCTTTCACGGAGCTATGGCATTATGGAACTTCAGCAGAAATGTCTCACTGACCAAACTGATGGTCTCACTAGGTTAACAGAGAAAGAATTACTTTATTTTCAGCCCTACATAACAAATCATGGTGGTTTAGGCCCCAGGCATTCTAATGACAGTGTTAGCAAATAAAACATGCATGTAAGTATATGTATATGTAGATGTTGATATATAGAGATATTCCAGATGCATTTAATTGACAGTGTAGAAAATGTTCTGAAGACCACTATTATTTACTGAAATAAAGCACTAGCAAGAATGACTGGTGTGCAATATAAGCAGGGGTCTTTGTTGTTTGCAGAAACCTAATGAATGAACACATAACATCCATTGGTTTCCGACATGACAGGCATATGGTGCTCATAAATAAATAAAAGCATGATATTACAGTTACGCTGATACCACCGAGTGGCAACATTTGGTAAACTGGAAAGCTGTCTATTCTATCCTACCTCGACAGCAAAAACACAAAATCTCTGAGTAAAACCAATTAATTGTGACTGATAGCTTTTGGGGTTTCCTCCCATTACGCCATGTTACTAGGTTCCAAATGCAACACTAGATCATTAGATTTTTCATTTATAGATTCAGATATATATTTTAAAGCCATTAAAATTATATAGAAGGTAATTGACAGCTACAATATCCTTCAGCAACAATACTTCCATACCTAGGAGAGATTCCCAGCAATACAGAAGACTGCAGCAGGATGTGGGTGCCTATATTCTACTTTGATTCAAAACTGAGATCTTGAAAAGGCCAAAATAGCTGCCTACAGGACCAATAGTGCTGTTTTACAGTGATCTACTCTTTGTGGTACTCACCAGAACATGGGTGACCCTGGTTCAGTTACCAAATTTCCATGCATTTAGGAACCTCAGTTTCACATCTCTCCCAGGAATGGTCTACCTATACACTCCTCTTTCCACATGTTCTCACTTCTTGCCCGAATTGTCACATTTTCACCAGTGGCATCACTCCTGCAAGATTTGCAGCATATAGGAATACATTTCTTTCTGCTATACTTGCATTCCAAAGCCACAACCAGATCCCAGCAGTAAGTCATCCAGCTGATCCATCTCAAAACACAAAATACATATTATCTCAGGTAACTGGGAAAATGACACTTCCCTTTAGAGCAATAAAAGTGATACAATCCATGCCTTTAAGACTTAAAATCCATTAGTCTGACTGCAAACTTAGCCAGACATCCAGCATGGCCAGGTAAACACTGTCCTGTCAACTCAAGCTAACTCCAGGCTAATCCTCATCTGAATTCATCCAGATTCATCAGTTTTCTGTGGCAGCTACAGGTTCTGTAGATGAACCTCTCTTCAAGCTTTGTGGAAACCTAGCCCTAGCTAGGTTTCCACAAAGACACAAGCCACAAGCAGGACATAACATTTTTACAATGGGTGTCATCTGAAAGAACTCCCTTCCTAGGCTGTTTGTGGTAACCTCCTTTGGGTTAAGACTAGCTCAAAATCTGGAGTTAACAAAGGGTGTAGGAGAGAAGTATACAATATATTCATGATCACTGAAGTGTTCAAATGGTCTTTAATTAATTTCCGTATGATAGAGGTCACCCTTCTCTTTGGATAAACCTTAAGTGATTATTAAGACTGAGATATGGTTGGAAAATATTTTTATTTCTGAGGGCTGCTGACAGAGTAGATAACCTGTTGCGAGTAGAATCAAATCAGCCACAGTTTGGTCATAAGAACATGCATCCAAGAGCTGGAGGCCTGTGTTTGTTTTTCATAGGTTATGCCACACAAAAATAAAGGCTTGTGTTGACAGTGAACCGAATGCACGAGAGGAAGTTGCAGATGACAAAGTATCACTTCTCTGGGATTTAGATAAGGATTCCTAGGAATCCTAAGGCTGGAAAATCATATGTTAGATTCTATCAGGACCACCAAAGCAGAAAAAGATCTGATGCTAGAAGGGATGTAAGGTAAAACTGAGTTTTGAGGAGTTATCCTTCAATAGTAGGAGTTGTTTTCCTGTGGTAGTGTTAGTGATACAGTTGAGTTATAGGAATGAATGGGCTAGAGAATTGTATTTATTCCTTAATTTTACTGGGATTGCTATCTTAAATTGAGGGTGCTAATAGAGTAGTAGAAATGTTGTAGCATAGCTTACAGAATATATTTGATCTGTTAATGGCCAGAGTCACTTCTGGTTTTACAAAAGAGGACATGTTAGCCTGTCAGAGTAGTACGGTTGAAAACTGTACTGCAGATACTTTGAATCAGCAGTACAAACAAGGGCTGCATGATGAACCCTACCTAAATGCAAGAAATTTGTCTTTTATTGAGACATAGATGTGGAAAGTTAGTGTTTTTTCTGAATCCTGGAAGACCTGGTGTTGCTGCTAGACCAGAAAGCTAGGTTATGGGTTTGGGTCTGTCAAAATCATCTGTCTTCCACTTGGGCTGAAAAAGGTGAACTCCTAAATACAACTGCAAGTAGTTCTGGGACAGGCAAATGTTGCTTTTCTGGCCTTAATATAGGAGTTTGTGTACTGACTGCAAAGCTAGGCTAATTCACCCTTCCTGCAGACACCAAAAGACTCTCAGGAGTGCTGGGCACAGCAAAGGAAAGGAAACGTGATGGGGTGGACTACATTTGGTTTTAGGTGAAGTTCATCTTCCAGGTCCACAGGGGTCTGAGACATTAAATGCACTCCTAAGTGGGGTGTGTGTTGCAGGGCTCCACTGAGCACTGACACCCTTAGCTGGGCTAGTATTTAAGTTCAGGTCACTGGGCCAGAGTTTAAAATTACGACTAGCCCTCAGAACAGAAGTGGCTGGAGTGTCCGGTTTAACACAATGTTCCAGACCAACATGAGAGTCAAGCAGGAAGACATTTGGGGACAGAGTTAGATGGCCTAACTGAATGCAGGTGAAGCTTAAGGGCTTGTCATAGTATCAGTTGAAAAGCAACAGTTATGTCTCATCTTGCTGGGGTTGCTAGATTTCACCCGAGTTAGTCCTAACATGTTAAACCAAATTTAATCT
Source organism: Machaerirhynchus nigripectus (assembly GCA_013397975.1). Taxonomy (NCBI): domain Eukaryota; kingdom Metazoa; phylum Chordata; class Aves; order Passeriformes; family Dicruridae; genus Machaerirhynchus; species Machaerirhynchus nigripectus. The sequence goes on along the minus strand of VZRQ01006438.1, from coordinate 777,016 downwards.
GGAGAAGGTCTGAAGGATCAAGTAGGGTTTAGTGACAGCATGGCTTAGTATTGTATACGCCATTAGAACTAGGAAAACTACTGATGAAAAAATCAAATGGAGTTAAGGTCAGATATGGGCAAGCAGGGCCTGAGTTTAGGGCTAAGTGCTCTCATTATGGTTAATGTTTGGTACCAGAGGGGCTGACAAACTTTGTGATAGTCTGTCCTGCAATTGGTGCATTGGTCTTTTTCCTAGGGGAGAGAGGCTTCATAGGGAAAAGCCTAGCAGACAGAGGAAGAAAGTGGAAGAGGAAAAAGAGACATACTGTACTTATCAAGACTTTGGGACCACAAGGGAATGGTTTAGAAGTCTATACACATATGCACATCTGTTTTCCCCAATCTTTAACCTTCCTCCCATCCTTCCGGTCTCCCTGTGAGTCTCCCTTCCCCCCAACTCCCACAGTCCTCTGTCTCTTCATGTCACACAGACATTCCTTTCTTTATGTTTCTCTTCATCCTTCCCAGTCCCAGCACTGGGCAGAGGCAGCAAGAGAAGAGAAAAACAAGGGAAACAGCTTTACCATTTTGTTTCATCTTGTTACCAAATGAACAGCAAGAACCACAACCACCAGCACCACCACAATAAAAATGGATGTGTTGCAGCACCGTAGTTTTGCTGGCCTGGAGAGAGCAGTAAGTAAAGGTTGCAGGGGTTTGACCAGAAGCCTTCGGGGAGGGATCGAAGCATTTGAGGACCGCCAGCAACTAGTGAGCCGGCTCTGCCCACGGGCTCTCCGGCCAGCCGGGCACCGCTCACCCCACCGGACCCTGTCTCCTGGCACTTGCTATTTGGAGCAAACCTGCCGCGAAGGGCACCGGGCCTGCCCGAGGGGCACCTCTGAGGCCGCCCCTTTGCCTGGCGGCCCCGAGGCCCGGCTGTCGCCTCACGGGGGGCATCCAGCTGTTGCCAGCAGCTGTGTGTCAGCCCCGGCTGCGCCGCGGCCGAGCGCGGGGTCCGCCCCGCCGCCGTCCCCGCCCCTGCGAGGAGGAGGAGGAGGAGGAACCGAGAGTGCCCGACCCGGTGGCTTTTAGGCGGGGAGGCCACTCAGTTGTTAGAGCCCAGGCCCTGCACTCCTCTTCCAGCTGCTGGTTCTGCTCCTTTCCAGCGCTACGGCCGCCAGGCTGGCTGCTGCCCGGCCTCCCCTCCTCCTTTTGCCGGTACCTAGCTCAAAACCGCCGGAGGCTGCGAGGCTTCGCTCTTGAAGGAGGAGGAAGCTGGGTCTGCAGAGGCAGAAGGGAGTTGCATTGTAGCTGGGTGGCGGGGGGGAAACGGGGGGCGGGAGAAGAGAGGAGAAAAAAAATAAAAAGGGAAAAAAGAGCGGGGCTGAGTCTGGAAGC
>VZRQ01006438.1:693930-775481 GCA_013397975.1 Machaerirhynchus nigripectus | reverse complement strand
ATGCACACGACGCAGAAGGACACCACTTACACCAAGATCTTCGTCGGGGGCTTGCCCTACCACACCACCGACTCCAGNCCCGGGGGTACGGCCGGGTCGCTGCTGTGGGCGGGAGGCTTCTCCTTCCCCGCGGAAAGGGATCTAATGCGCGGCATCGCCCGTTAAGGTCACCATGGCTGACAGAGCTGCTGCTGAAAGGGCTTGTAAGGACCCCAACCCCATCATCGATGGCAGGAAAGCCAACGTGAACCTGGCGTACCTGGGTGCCAAGCCGCGGATAATGCAGCCAGGTGAGGAAGCAGCCCCGAATGGCTTTTCTCTCCGTACCTCGGGTTTCTGAAGAGAGTAAAACTTCAAAAAAGGTAGTGCTGCCCTCCACCTTCCTGAAGTACGCACACAGTTGGGCGTGCTTTGGTTTTGATTTTTAAATGCAGTGTGTAGTAACTTTCTGGCTATTTCGGATATGTGCCTTATTTAAAAACAAAAGCGATCAGAGATAAAATAATCTGGAGTTCCCCAGGAAGACTTCCACAGCTCAAACACTTCATTGGTTATTCCTGCTGCTGGGAATGTGGTGGCGCTGACCATTTACAGTATCGTTGCAGGGTAAGATTGGCCTAGGAGTGAATCGCTTCCAATGTGTGCGGTCTTATTAATACAAACGATAACTTAATGCAAACTTCTCAAGCAGATGGGAGCTATTACGAAGATTTTAAAATGAAATGGCTCTTCCTAAGACTACATCTGAGACAATCTGATGTCCTAGCCACTTCCCAGACTGCTGCTTTGCAGCAAGAGTGAGAGGAGCATGGAGTGTGTGCACGTTTGTGCTCTAAAGGAGGCCATTCTGAATTCTCCCGTGTTTAGCCTGATGAACACTTGTGCGAGTAATTAAGTGCCCGCCAAGGAAAGACAGGGTTTCTACTAGGGTGTTTGAAGAACAGAAACGAAGTTGGGATTTGACCCCCTGTGCTAAGTCCTTATGAGTAGGGGTGACTGAAATTTTAAGTCTGTAGAAATTACACAAATACACAGATGAATGGAAAGTACCATCTAATCCTTCAGATGCTAAAAGTTAGGGGTCAGAATGGAGCACCAAGTAAAATGTGAACAAAAACCCTGTGCTTGTTTAGAAAAAGTCGTTTTCCTAAACATCTCTAGGAAAGCGTGTGCTTTACTGGTTTAAGTTCTCTGTGTGTGTGTGTGTGTGTGTGTGTGTGTGTATGGACTGATACATTTTGCTTTCTAATTTTTGGTTCTACAGCCCCTCAGATGTTGTTACTGCAGGCTGTTAGTGAAGGCTCTTACTCTGCGGTTTTTTTGTGTGTGTATGTGTGTATATATAGCATAAATAAGTGGCCAAAAAAACACCCATACAGAGAATGTGATGTGTTTTTGTTGGTAGGTTTTGCCTTTGGTGTCCAGCAGCTTCATCCAGCTCTCATACAGAGGCCTTTTGGGTAAGTCTGTTCAATGGGACCTCAAAAAGGGGAGGAAAAAAATATTAAAAAAAAAAAAAAAAGGAAAGAAAAAGTATGATCGTTGAAGGCCTCTTGCAGTAGCATCCTTAAAGCTGGCCAGCAATGCTGAAGCTCTCAGATTTATAAATGTATACCCATAAATGCGCTCACCTTGTCGGTCATGTTCTAAATGCCGCAGCTGAGTCAAGTTGTGTGGGACGTGGCCCTTCCGACTAAGCAGTCCAGTCCCACATAACCCTATGATAAAACAAGGAGGTATGAATTGATGCAAGATTGCTGTGCCCCATTTCTCTTTTTTCAGCTTGACTCAATGTTATTTATCTCTTTCTAATCTGACAGGGATCGTTTACAGTTAAGATAACTGATCAGAAGGATATGATGATAAGAGGTGGAATAGTTCTGTTTGGAATTAAACTCTGTAACCAGTAGACTCAAACACAAACAAGCTAAAATGGTGATTAACGATGCATGTATGTTTTTTCATATAGTCAATAGACCTCCGTGTGCTTTTTTTTTTTTATTTATTACAGTAATGAAGTGGTGTTGATAGCTAAACTGTGTGCTTTTATTTAATTGAAAGAGCTGTAGTGAAAGTTTTTTGGGGGGGTCTTTTTAATTTTGGTTTTGTTGTTGAGGAGTGACTTTGCCATGGGGAGCAAAGGGCCTTTATTTTTCCTTGCTTTCAAGCTGTAGCCTGTGACTTTTTTAACCATATTTTGTAGTGAGTGCTAAATTGTGTGACTTCTTGATTTTTAAGTAAATCAACATAGTGCTTGCATGTTCATAATTTTTGGGGGATTTGTTCTTGGGAAGGGTGTGGAGCTCCTTATTAACGATGTGCGTCCATTTGGGCTTTCTAATTTGAGGGGTTTTTTTTCTTCAATCTGTCTTTAATATGTAGTGCACTTCTCCTGAATTTGAGTATAAGCTATTCCTAAGTGGATCTAACTCTTGCTTTTTATAGGCGTATCATTAGGAGGTGAAGTCTGCTTTAAGCTTTCCATAGAGTGTCACTTCACTAATGCACACTGACTGAGAAACTCATTGTGAAATAGTGCATTTTGCTAATTAATGCATAAGCTAACAATAAAGCAGGGAAAGTGTGTCTCAAATGTATTTTGCTTATTTGATTAGAATAGCTTTAGAATACTGTACCTATCTGTTAGTAAGAAACAATAGCTTCTCGGTAATTTGATTTGACAGAATGGAAGGAAACAGTTCCTATCCTGAAAACCACAGGAAGAAGTTTTCATAGAAACTTCATGTCATTTTAAAAGAAAGAGCATGTTGATTGTTCTGAGAGTGGGGAGGCTGTAAAAACTTTTTTTTTTTTTTTACCTTCTTATGATTATCCTCTACTGTATTTTGCTTGCTTCTTTGAAGTGTGAGGAGATGACAGAGTGCGTATGTGGTGATCAGTTTATGATGCTTGCAGTAAGGTAGGCAGGAAGCAAAACACCTCGTCTCCGGAGCTGTTAAAACACTTGTTGAAAAGGGAACTACTGAATTGTGCAGGGATCAGCTGTGGAGAGACTGAGTATTTGCTGAGCACAACAGAAAAGGAGGACCTGTGGCAGTCCCTTGCTTAAAGGACTGTGCAAATGTAGGAGTCTTTCTTGCTTTCCTTACCCAGAGCCAACAATAGATGACATAAACCATGTTTAGGTCAGGGAAATCCTTCAAGCAAGCTGAATAAGGTTGTATTTCTAATGCATTGCACATAAATCTGAAGGAATGTTGGTCACAGAGTCATGTATATATGGAGTTGGTAATTTTTCATCCTTGACTCTTTCATTTCTTTTACTGTGTGTAGACAATGGACATTACTAATCCTGCTTCCTTCTCAAAATTTCCAGTGACCTGTACCTTTATCTAAAGTATGTAGTTCAGATTAAGAAGAAGAGCATTCATTAGGATGAATGAACATCTTCATTCACTTCATTGACAGTAAGAGGGCATGTTTCAGTGCTTATTTGAATTTCCTTCTGTTGAAGAGTTCACTCGTAGGAGGTTGCTGCCTGGATTGCACTGAAATACATGGTCACCTTAAAGCTTTGTTCTTCTGTGCAGTTGCACTTTGGAAGTACACTTCACTAATATGCTGTGTGAAACAGGCTGTAGTGGTGATTCACTACCAATACTCAGCTAATCCATACACAAAAGCTTCAAATGTTTTGTGGTTGAGTTTTGGGGTTTTTCCTAACAGTGCAAATTAGTGAGGTGCTGCCATATTTTGGCACAGTCAGCTGTGTTTTAGAACCACAGAATCATAGAATGGCCTGGATTGGGAGGGATCTTAAAGATCATGTTGTTGCAACCCCTGCCATGGACAGGGATGCCTTTCCCTAGCCCATGTTGCTCAGAGCTCCATCCAACCTGGCCTTGAACACTTTCAGAGACAGGGCATCCACAACATACAGTTTCCCATCTTATCAAATAATAAACTTAAAATAATTTGATTATGTTACATTACTTTTACTGAGGAGATGCAGAAGTTCAGTATTCTGATTTAAGTACAACACTGTTGTGGTGGAAGGAGACAGAAACTAGATTAGCTTCAATGCATGATGCATTTAAAATGCAGGGAATTTTTTTTTATTCGGTGCTGCAGAGATCAGTTCATCCACCAGATAACATTTCTTCCTGCTTTTTACATTCAGCATCTATCTTACTGCTGTTGTGTTTCGTAGAAAGCTGTTTGATCACAGGACTGGTTATTTATACAGCTTTGTTTTCAGGATTGTTTATTAAAATACTATCTCTGAATTCAACAGGAATTTATGGAGGGGGAAGATGACTTTGCTTCCCAGGATAGCTTTTCTTGTTTTGCTAATGTAATTTTTACTTTAGTATTGGTGGGAAAATTTGGGGTTATACAGAGGTATTGATGTAGGACATAACTGTTGTGGAGATTCTTTTCTTTATTTTCTGTCTAAAACCCGTATTTTGATCAAAATGAAAATATTCCCACTGTTTTCAGTAAGACCAGAGTTAAATCCAAAGTTATTAAGTCCATCATCAGATGGTTAGCTGATACGACATGCTTGATATCTTCCAAGAGTTAGGCAAATCTGCCTTTCTTAACAGAGAAGGAAAAGCCCCCTCTTGAGTTTGTGATCAAAAGACCTGTATAATACTAGACTACAGATAGTCTGAAAAGAGGGAATGAAGCTGGAACAGTCAGAAGTTAGCCCGCTGTTACGTCCTCTTAGTGGTTATCAGATAAAAGGAAACATAGTAAGGGTCTTGTATGTTTAATGTTTATGTAACCTATTTCTGTTAAAAGGAAAGCTTTTGACAGAAAATCTACTCTTTAATTATGCTTACAAAAGCAGATGATGCCATGCAAGGGCCAAAGCGAAACAGTTTGTTTAAAGTTATATACCTAATTTTGTGAGAATGTAATGCTGAGAGTTAAAGATGCACTACTGCTGCTGAATTTCTGTACGCCACAGCTTTCTGCATTAGTCTGCAAAGTCCCTTCTTTCCTTTGAAATTGTTATTCACTTTATTGTTGCCTATAGGATTATTTTTGAGGTCTTTAGTTAAACATAAATCTTCAGTTATAACAACAAGGAAAGTCTTAATGCACGTGGCAGGGATATAGGTCATTGAATTTTGAGTATCTCAAAGCTACAGTTATTGCTAAAGTTGAACAAGCCTTCTATTTTCCTTCACTGCAAAAGCATAAAACAGTAAATACACACCAAAATAAAAACTACTGCCAGGAAAAAGAGCTTAAATCCTGTGCATTTCTCACACTATCACTCAGAAAAGTAAAGCAGCAGCTTTATTTAAAATTAAGGATACTAAGGATTTCCAGCGTTACTGGGAATTGCTTTTTCAGCTTTTGACCTGGCAGAGCATGAAAAGCAGTTGGGTTCTGAAAGGCTGGGATCTTCATGTCCTGGCCTCTGCAGTAGGTAGAAATTTACTTTGGCCATATAAAGCCATTTTACTTGACTCAAAACAGTTGTAGCATGACAGATGATCAAAAATAGCCCCACTGCAGCTTATGCTGTCAATCATCATGTGTTAAATGGCATGGTGGAGAGGAGCCTGCACAGGGTTTATGTTTATTGTAGGGTAAGATGTGGCAAACAGATAATGTTTCATAACTTCACCACCTGTTAGTTTCTTGGCTTAAATAAACCAAGTCACAAGAGCTTAAATGGAAGCACATGTATCTTTCTGTCTTGTTCAAGGATATGGCCGAGTGTCCAAGTATCTTTAGAAAATCTTAGTAACATCAGTTCAAGTCAACACAAGCAGCCTGATAAGCTTGCTTACTGTCTCTTCTGTTAGAATTACTCTCTTCCATAAGTCCTGAATGTAAAGATTTCTTTGATGTGGTGTTAAATGGACTCTTTGTGATGGAAAAGAGGCTCTCAGTGACTTCAGATTTGTTTTTATACCTCTTTCCTTAAATGCTTAAGAAATACGGTATTATGTTTATTAGAATTGTACTTGGTTGGTGACCAATACAAAGAGCTCTCCTTATGCTCATGCATATGGAGAGCTCAGGTAATGATGTGTATTTAAATGCACAGAGCCAGCTTAAGTATGCTTCAAATGCACTTCTGGCTAATCACTTCATAAATTAGGTGAGTGTTAAAAACCCAACTTATGGTTTTGTTTTATGTTTTCTTTCCCTTCCCAATCCCTCCCTATTTGTCACTCTTTTTTTTTTTGTTGTTTTTTCATTTCTCCTTCCCACAGTAGGAAATGAATTTCAGTGATATGTTGGGTTTTTATGATTGTGGTGTTCATGTCTTAAACACGGCAACTGAACATTTCTCTCTGCTAATACTCCTATTCAAGCAACTGAGCTCTTTTTTTCTGAAAAAGAAAACTAAAATGTTTTAAAGTCTATCACTTATCTTAAACTATGTTTTGCTATGATTCTAGTTGACAGTGTACCTTCTGATTGCAAATGTTTCCTTGCTGACCACTTAAGTACATCTTAAAGCTATTTTTAAAATGAAACAAAAAAACCCCAACAAACCCTTTTAATGAAATCTTGAATTTGGAGAATAGAGGACACTTTTTACCACTGCAATTTTCATCTGTGCTTAAAGTGTGTTAAAAGGTTGGTGTAGTCTTTAGAGTTGTCTGTAAAGGTAAAGTTCAGTATGAAATAGTAGTGAATCTGAACAAGAAGTTTTTAATGGATTTATAGAGATTCACTGGCTGGGAAGGAGTTGCATATATGAAGGAATTCTCTTTGGAAATCCAGATGCAAGACAGGGTTATGAATGTAAAACAAGAACTATACAGTGTATTTTTTAAAAATTATATCATAAAATCCAACCATCAGATTAACATGTATGTACACTTGTGTGCTAAGACAATTATATGACCAGTTTTTAAAACTAAAGGGCTAAGTAAACAAGCCAAGAAAGCAAATTTGGTGACTTGGAGAAGATGGGAAAGTGTGTACTCATCCATTCAGAAAGGTTATTTCTTAAACTGTAAATTTGTGGTTTTTTTGCTTTTGTTAAGCACCAGATCTCTTTACACTTAATCTTACGCCCACCTCCCAAAAAACTCTATGCTGTATGTCTTGCATAGAAATAAACAAGCTGGCACAAACAGGACATCAGTGACCTGATAATCAAACAGGTTTGACCCTTGTGTCCTTACGAACTTTTATAAAAGTGTGATGCACATGTACTTAGGAGTCACTGTTATGGATTTTAATAGCATCTATGTAGCTTCCCCTCAATGGCCTCTTGTGACGGAGTGAGCTGCACTATCGTTCGTTTGGAAAGTGTGATTCTTGCTGTGTTTACCACACTTGTGAACTCTATTTAAACTCCTTTGTCGCCTGTGTTGGTTTTTTTCTTATTTTAATAAGGGTGACTGAGGTTGCAGAGAAATTAATGTGTGCTGAGTCTGCATAGCAACTTAAGTAGGGTTGCCACAATATGCTCTTAACACGCCTCCCTGGGAAGACTTGACATAAAGTCAGGGTTGAACCATTTTGTTGCCTTATTGGCTGTTGTCGAACTCATTATAGTGATGCTGTCAAATTGCTCAGTTACTAATAATAAAAGTATTGCAGGAAATAATTTTACTATGAGTCGAGTAGTTAAGAGAAAAGCGGGGTAATAAAAATGACTTACAGGTGATTTGAAGAACAAGTACTGCAATTTCCCAGATGGAATAATCAAGCTTAGTCCTTCAGAATTGTCTTAAAACAGACATCAGTAATGCTGGTCTTTCTAAATGTTTGAATGGCATTAAACATATTATCCTCAAGGAACACCGAACACCCTGACTTAACTCAGCTGCAATGCTGTGCTTTGGAGTGATGCATCTCTTCAGGCCAGTGAACTGATAATTGGTCCACTGAGTCAAGTTATTGTGGCAACCCTATGCACATAACAACAACTAAATTGAGTTTGTTTTAGTTCGGAGTATGGATATGAAGCTTAGGCGCTGACTCGCGTACCAACTCTAACTCCCTCTCCCATCTTTCAACAGGATACCCGCTCACTATGTCTATCCACAGGCTTTTGTGCAGCCCGGAGTGGTAATTCCCCACGTGCAGCCCGCAGCAGCCGCTGCTTCCACCACGCCCTACATCGACTACACCGGAGCGGCGTACGCGCNCCGCCGGCTACGTGGCGGCCGGGGGCTACGGCTACGCCGTGCAGCAGCCCCTCACCGCAGCGGCGCCCGGCACGGCCGCGGCGGCCGCGGCGGCTTTCGGCCAGTACCAGCCCCAACAGCTGCAGACAGACCGCATGCAATAGCAGATGGACTCCTGAAGGAAGCTCGCGCTCTCTCTTCCTCTTCTCAGCCTTCCAGTATAAGTAGTTAACAGAGACAATTGATAGTAACTAAGGAGCTTTAAGGAAAGCGATGCTATTGCAGAACTAAAGATTTTTATTCCACTGTCTTCATACAGTATGCATCCAAATCATGTTGTTAGAGGGGAAGGGTAGTGCGGCATGTCTAGTTTCACGTATCAAGCCAGAAGAAAATGGGGGGAAAAATACTGTACTGTCACGAAAGAGTGGCAGGAGTAGCAATGGGACTTCATATTTTCAAACAAACAAAAAAGAACCAAAAAAAGCAAAGATGTACTTTCTACAGTATCAGGGAAGCAAAACTGCCTTTTATAAGTAAGAAAATGGTATTTGAAAAGCTTGAACCAGGGAAAAAACTTGAGTCAGCAATATGTAATCTTTATCCATTTTAAGAGGAAACGAGCTTAAAGCACTGATTGTCCTTCCTAGCTTTCAGAAGTTGTCTTCGTGAGACAGGACCTTGTCACTGTCTCACTTATGGGCACCGAACAACCCAAGGAAGATGGCCGGCTAGTAAGATGGCGGACAGGCACCAAAGTTATTTTCTTCTCTGTCCTCTGGATGAGTGGAACTATGGAGCAAGTGATGTGGAAGTAAGGGGTGCAACAGCTGTAGAGACAATCAATAACACAGACAGTTCTGGACAGAACACATCACTCGTGCTCATGTGATGAGCTTGTCACATCCTAATCCCTCGCCCCATCCCGTTTCACTTTTGGGAAACTTTAACTGCTGGTGTCAGCTATTCTGATTCTAAAATAGGATCAGCCCTTTACTACAACAGCCTTCTCTTTCTATTTATTGCATCTATTCGTACCTTGTGAATAAAGGCAGGAAGAAGCCTAATGAATTAAAACCTTTTAAGAACTGTTTTAAGGGAATTTTCTTTTCTGGAACCATTTGTACAATTTTAATATCTATTTCAGGATTATATTTAAAATATTTATTAGCAAACATACAGTACACAAGGCAACTTTTTGTTACCAAGACTGCAGTTCTTGAAGGGTTAATGGTATGTGATTTATACTGTGCCTTAATTGTTATGCTATTTAAAAAGAAATATTTATTTTGAAAGTTTTACTATGCTACGCTCTAAAGAAAGCGACTTTAGATGTGACACTGTAAAATTATGTATTCATCTCATGGTATAAATTATTTAGTAGGCTTAGATGTAGCATATTAAATATTAACCTAATTAACTAAGGATGTTGACTTGGATTTATTTAAATTCAGTATGTGCACTGTATGAGGGTACTCTTAAATTAACACTTTTTTAGGTTTTTACATAAAATATTGCTAGTTCATTCTTTTTCCCTCTACTAGTTATTCATGTAGACCTCTCAAATACGTTAGTGCCGTTTTCTCACTCATCTGTATGTAGACTGACTATATTTCCCTTTGCTAGAAAATGCTGCTTTACATTGTCCTGTGAAACTACAATACTTGCAATTTTTATTCTTGACCGAAATGGAATTTAATATTTTACACTGTATTGGATTTTTTTATACTTGAACAATTTCATACAAGGGAAGACAGGATAGCATTTTTATGGACTTTATCCAATGTCACTGGATTTATTTGAAGTATTCTGAATACTAGCCAGTGTTACAATGTAGACATGACTCTCCTGTGCATATTATTTATTCAGTATGTATATTGCTTTACAACATTTCAGGTGACTTAATCTATTCACTCGTATTAAAACAATAAAAAAATGTTGTCTAATCCTGTCTAGTGTTGTTCTTGCCCAAATTGTCTTAGATCTTGTTTAGTTAAAACTAGAGGGGCAACCTTTTAATGTAGTTTTCCTGGTCTGTGGGGTGAATAGCAGCATATACACTGACTTCAGATACACAGATTGATGGGAACTGTATTCCATGGAGGAAATTCTGCGGAGTAGCTGGAGAAGATCCATTCTGAGGTTTATCATAAAATATTTCAGAATGGAAGGGACTTTGGGAAGTCTGAGGCGCCTTATGTGTTTGTCCAGTCAGGTCTTAAAAAATCCCCATGTGGAGACTGCACAACCCATCTGGGTAATCTATTCCACTACCTAATTATTCCCGTCGTGTCATTTTTTTCTCCCTTCTATCTAACCAGCACCTCCCCTGCTCGTTACAGCTTTCGTCTCTCGTTCTTTGGCAGAAAGCCCAGCCCTATCTTCTCGGTAACCTTCTCTTAGGAACTGGAAAACTGCTGTTCTCTTCCATAGGCTGAACAAACCCCAGTGCCTCACCCTGTCCTCACAATTCTCATGCTTCAACCTCCAGCCATCCTGCTGACCCTCCAGTGGAGTCGTTCAAATCTGCCAGCAGCTGTCATGTACTGGGAGCCTCTAGACTGGACCCACTATGCCAGCTGTGGTCTAATGAGTGCTGAATAAAATGGAATAATCAGTCTCCTTGATCTGCCATCTGTGCTCCTCTTGATACAGTCTGATGCACTTTCACTGCTGCCAGAGTTTACCGCTGACTCCTGTTCAGCCTGCCCCAAGCCTCCCATGTCTTTTTCAGCAAAGTAGCTAACCAAGCCATGGGGGTTAGTCCATCTGAGATAAAGAATTCTTTATTTGTCCTGACTGAACTTCATGACGTTCCTGTTGGCCTAGTCCTCTGGCAAGTGTAAATCCCTCTGAATGGCAGGCCTGATCTCTAGTATATCAAGTATACTCTCCATTAAGTATAATCAGTCCACAGACCTGACAGTACTGCGTCCCATCTCTTCCTCCATGTCATTGATGAAGGTATCAGACCAGCCAGACCCCAAAGAAATTTCACTGTAACCACTGGAGTCAGAGCATAAGCCCTTTTGACCAGTGATTCAGTTAAGTTTTTTGTCTAGCTATCCATTATTGAGATACAAGAGTTCTGTGGGAGACTACATGGAAAGCCTTGCTAAACTCAAGGTAGACAACATTGTCTGCTTTTGCCTCTTTGACAGATGAAGTCACCTCATCACAAAAGACAATTAAGTTGGTCTGGCATGATTTACTTTTGTAAACCCATGCTGGCTGTTCCAAATCACCACATTCTCCTTCATGTGTCTGGAAATTTCTTTCAAGATGGCTCACTCCATGATTGTTCAGTATTTCCCTAGATTGTCCTGCATGCCCTTTCTGAAGATGGGTGCATTATCTGCCTTTCTGCAGTCACAGAAGACCTCCCCAGTCTCCATGACCTTTCAGTGATGATAATAAGCAGCCTCAGAATGACAACACCCTTGGGTACAGCCCATCAGGTTTATGTGGATTGAGCTTCCTCATGAGGTCCCTGATTCAATCCCCTTCCACACCTGGCAGTTTTTCTGGTCCTTGAACCCCTCCTACAAGCAAAGTGATGTTACTAAAAACCTAAAGGTCAGGACACCTTTTTGAATATAGTAATTGAACTGGGAAGCAGTGAAGTAGCTGCTCAGATCCAGTTGATGATGGATTTGTAATCTTCAGGACTACTTAACACTTCAGTGTCAGGCCAAGCCACTAACAACCAAAAGGAGTTGCTACCTGATGTCTGAAAGAAGGCTGTGTGAAATGCATGGCAGTCTTAGCCAGTTCTTAGAGGAATGGGGGGATGTTCATATAATCTTCATACTGAAATTCATCACTGCAGCTGTCGCCCTTACTGTGACTTCAGCAGAAGCACAGGTTTGACTGCAGAACTCGAGCTGCTCTTTCATCCACAAAAAGGGTCTTTTTCCTCTGCACAAGAGGGGACTAGTGAAATTGAAGTGATAGAAAAGATTTTTCCTGGTCTTGGGGTCAGACTTCATTTCACCATGGATGATTATGAAACTCCAGAACTGGAACATTTACTAACATCCTGGCCTGATGCTGTCATGGTTGTTAATAAGTGCTTTGAGCCTGGATGCTGAGAAGTGTTACTTAACTGCCTTTTGCAATCTGACCTTAAGATCTGTGACCTTGCAGAACACACTGTAGTGCTCTTTCTGCTAGGAAGCCTGTAAACACTCAGCAGGGAGGTGAGTAGAAAGCAATAAATGCCATTCTCTACTCTGTTCTTCTACTTCCTTACCCAGGTCTTGCTCCAAGGGGCTTGCCTGCAAGACATGGTATCAAGTAGGAATCAAAACCAGAAGTCCCTCTGAGAGAAAGGCAGAGCACACTGATGGCACACTAACCTTCTATTTGATACGGGATGAAGAAAGCATCTTTTCCCTACTGATGCACGCCCCTGACAATGTCCTTGGGCCTTCCCCTGCCTCCATCTGGAGGTGACAGACACCCCCAGGGAGGGGCGTGAAGGGGAATGCTTGCTGCCCTGGAGGGATCTGTGTTGTGGTAAGCCACAATGGGAACAGAATAAAAGTTTATGACTCAGCTTATAAAGGTCAATTGCATGCTGCCTCTAACTTGACAGAAGAAATAATGTCAGCAAAAATGTAAATGTGTAAGCTCCACTAGCAAACTTAGCTTTGGGCACACAACATGAACACTAATGCTTGTTTTTGATAAATAAAATACACCTTTGTACATAAAATACACTTCTGTAACACCTCACATTATGTGAAATGCCAACAGTTCACATTACCAGGACCAAAATAATATAACGGAGAAATAGCAGCACATAATTAGGAAATATGTGAATACTCAGAAAAAATGTTAGCATTTTACTTGAGAGATGGCGTATATGCAAGAAATTGCTCATAATACGATTTCCAGTTGAGTTTCCAGAACCTTAAGAAGAGTTTCTATACTGAAAAGGGACCAGTGCTGAGTTTCGTGCAGAGGGAGGGAGAAGTTGCAACTAGGAAACATCGCTAAGGAATGTGTAGATTAAAAAAGGTGTAATACCTTGAAAGGTTACATTGATGACCTGGCTGCTAGAATTGCAGTTTTTCCTAGTATATTTATTTTCCTATTAACTAGTGAACATAACTTAGCATTGCTAGACTTCATTGGTTCTAATTTTTCTTGGATTTTTCAAACACATAGAAGGACTACATTAGGATGAAAATAATGATGCAACCACTCAAAGCACCTCTTAGTCTTGTTCATCAGATGCTTACCCATTTTAAACTGAGCAATTTCCTAGCTATGCTCAAACCCTTGTGAGAAAAATCGTTCTATTTTGAACCTATGTTTCAGTTCTAAAGAGCCTGCATATGTTTAAAAATAACATGGTTATGTGTGAATTTACAAAATGCTTACTATGACTGATGATTAGGCTTTGGAGGCTTGTTTGCAGATACTTTTATCCCTCCAAAGTGCAGGGTAAAATTATGAGAAAAAGGTAAGTTTGCCATAGAGTCAAAGAATAAGGAGAAAACTACAGCCGTGACTGCATTCAAACACGCAGATGTGCACATAGAACAATTATCAGCTTTTCTCAACATAAAGTAAATTAGCTCTGGAACGTTTCCCAATTCCATGTGCCAATTTTGCTGAGATAAGCCATGAATTTGGACTAGCTTACACTACCATTATTTTTTACCTAAACAGTCTGGGAATAGAGAGGAACCCGCCAAAGTCTGTTTCATCACCAAGCATCTGAAAGTCAAAAGATGCTATCCAAATTAATTGGTGAGAGGTCTCTGACATATATATAATCCTTAGCTCAGTATCCTCATGTTAATCTTTGGACCAGACTTCACTGTGCCTCCTGCTTCTTCTCTGTTCTCTACATGTGGCTATTGAGGGTGATGTGCTCCCCACTCCTTTACAGGGCAAGGGCTCTTTCAGGTGCCAACTCACTTCCTTCTTAAGACTTAAACTGGGTAAAATAAGAAAACCCTATTGTCTTTCACCTCAAAATCTACAAAATATGGAAAAGTCTTTATAGAAGAGCTCTTTCTATCTGCAGCTCACCTTCTGAATTTGATGACTCCATTTGAACCCAAGCAAAAGACGTC
Source organism: Machaerirhynchus nigripectus (assembly GCA_013397975.1). NCBI lineage: Eukaryota > Metazoa > Chordata > Aves > Passeriformes > Dicruridae > Machaerirhynchus > Machaerirhynchus nigripectus. The sequence continues at coordinate 761,317 of VZRQ01006438.1, read as the reverse complement.
AAAATACCAAAACTGACAGAGGTAGGTCATAAGCAAAGCTCAGTGAATCCATCACCTGACATTAGGCTGTTAAAAGAGTTTTTTCCTTGCACTTGCAAGGACATGAAGCAATCTTTACTGCACACTTCAAGAACAGAACACATTATTACCCAGCAGTGCAGGTAAGGGATTTTGCTACCCTGTGAAAAACTTGGACTTTTTTGTTGTTGTTGTTTGGATTTGAAGTGATGACAAAAATAAGCCAAAGTTTAAAAGCCTGCAGTAAACAAAACTGTCTCCCAGAAAAATAAAATTGGGTAACTTAAAAACCATTTTAGATTAATAAACCCCCCTATTTTTAAAAATCATAAATTGCTTAGAAGCAAAATATCCCTGTGCTTAGAAGTAACAGAGTAGATTGGTTTTGTTTTTTCCTGAAAAGAACCTGTAGAATTGAATAGCTTTCAAAAAACACACCACTGCATTTTCCAGCTGCTTCAAAGGGAAGACTGATTACTTGCTCAAGACTATGGATACTATGATGTTGCCAAAAATTGGGATTCCCTGGCTATTTGTTCTAACTGCTGGAATTCATCTCCTAATTTGATCACTAGTAGTATTTCTGAGTGAAGATAGAAATAATGGAAGTCTAGAGGAAAACCTTGTTTTCACTGAGGGTAGTCGGACAATATGGGAATCACAGAACCATTTAGGTTAGGTAAAGACTTTTAAGATCATCAAGTTTAACCATACTGTTTTATGCAGACAAGTAAACATGGGGAAGAACAACCCAAGCATAACAAAGCTGAAGCACAAGCTTTTTTCATTTAATGGCCAAAGGTTTTTTAAGTGATGGACAGTCTCAATTAAAATGTAATTTCTTCATCATAATAGCAAAGAGGGACCTTAAAAGTGGGCTGCTCTCTTTGTCCAGTATGCTCCCTTCCTAGCCTTGGAAGATGGTAAGTAGCACATTAGTGGAATAAGAAATGTTTACAATTTCTTTTTCAATATATGGTTATGGAGTAGTGTGCATTCCTTTATATGAATTTATGTTATGAGCACTATTCAAGGAAAATCTTTTCTTCATTAACCAAGCCTTAGGCATCACAGTATGTAAGTTTATGCATCAATCTTTCTTGATTTTCATCAGTATTGGCTTTTTCTCCATTAGAGAACTGCTTTATCAACTAAACTCTTTTCTCATTTTCTGTAAAGTGAATCCTTTCACTAACCTGAGTGCCATCATCATTTATACTGGTTTTCATGTAAGAGAAAGTAAAGAGATCTCCAGGCTTTATTCTTCTATAAATGTCACCAGTTCCATGTACACTACTGTGTCTTGAAACTGGTTTTCCTCTGACCTTATAAAGAAGGGCTATTTTCCTGTCTACTCTAACAACACCTGGGATCTTGCCAAAAGAAATCAGAATCTAACAGAGTTCTGAGAACAGCAGCTGAGTGTGAAAACAGAACTGTGCCCACCAGCCTTCAGAGGGCTGTAGTCAGCAGGGAGCTGCCCCTGACGTGGCTGCAGTAGCTCAGCTGAGTGAGCGCCTGAGAAGGGCACACCACAGCTGAAAGGCTTTCTTTGCGTGGACGCATAGGTTTAGCTTAGTAAAGGCCAGTCAAAGAGCAAAGAAAGCAGCACTGTAGTGTCTTTCTGGGGAAGAAGGTCTTGGTGCCCACTAGAACTTCAAGAAGGAAGCTGGCTTCAAAGATCTTGTGTCTTGTCTTCAGTATAATGCAAGGCATAGGGAGCACCTTGGCCTGATCCTGTCAATGGCAGTGGTGCTTGCCAGCAGTTGTCTAAGAATACAGGTTGGCAGAGATACAAAGAGTGTGTGGAGGAGCCTCAAGGAATTTGGCTTTCCTAAATGTGGGGAATGGCAGTATTAGGCAGAAGCAGGCACTGTTTCTATTGCATTTAAGATACAGTTTATTTGAAATGTGGCTGCACTGTATTAATGATCCCTTGTTTCAGCGGGACATCTGGGATGCTAACTGCCACAGCCATTGCTGCACAGAGAATAGAACAGCATGCTTTGGGCACAATCAAGATGAGCTTGATATCCAGCCAGGGCCCAGACTGAAAACAGAACTGCATGAATATGCCCTGAGAGAAATGCAGGAGACCAGAGAGTTTTGCTCCAAAGGGGTGAAAAGTACAGTCTGCTTGATGGTGGTGGAAGTGCTACTAATTGCAAACACTAAAAGATTTTAATGGATTCTCAACATTTATTGTGGTGTTTAATGTGATTATGAGGATGGTATGATGGTCTGGAGATTAAAAACTAAGAGGTCTAAACTGGCTGAGAACAAGGGTAGTTATTGCCCATTTGTTGACCCATGAGGACAAAATCATAAATATTCCAACATGAAAAGAAATTGTTTCGTGGTGTGATTTTCTTCAATCTAAGCAGGTTTACCTGCAAAGTCTGAGGTTCTGTCAGTCATACAGGCAAAAGATCTAATGATACTGACTTTTAATTCCTAATTCAGCCATGATCTCAAGAAAAGAACTATTTAACTGCACTGCTCACTTACCCTGGTATTCAGAAGACTGTTGGTTTTTGCAAGACTATTTGTTCCAGAGAACACCTCATGAAGGCCTCGTTGAGCAGAGCAAGCTGCATGCAAACCCTTCAGGCAGCTCTGCGTTCTATCAGGCACTGACCGGCTCTCAAATTTGTAGAATGGGAACAACTCTTAAAACCTGTGTGGGTTTAGTGGAAGAACAATTCTGCTGTTCAATTTGATGTGCTAGAAAGAAGAAAAGGGCAGGAACGTGTTCATGTTTGTGATGAACTTTGGGTCCTCTTCAGATAATGGCTTGGTGTAGAGGAGAGGAGTGGAAGAAGAAATATTTAAGTGATGCTCAGTTTATTTCCCAGAGATTGAAGCAAATCATCAGTGGTGAAATTTCACATGTTGCTATCATTCTTGAGGAGTAGTAGAAAGCACTTCAGCTTGGCACTGTTTGAGAAATAGTAAGTTTTGAGTCAGATCACTCAAAGAGCAGGATGTGGGGGAGTGATGCCAACTACAAAATGGAAGTATTGTAATCCACTTAGATGGAGCTGCCTAAGCACATATAGTTCGCAGATTTCACAGCAGCTTGTCTGGATAAACAGGTTCATGCTCCTGCTGTAGGAGGTCCTGCAAATTCAGTCTCTCCACCACTGCCTCATTTTAATTAAATATATAACTGATCAAACCATTTTTCCTTCTGTAATTGGAATCCTTCTTTCTCAAGGTCTACAGCTACGTGACCCTGGGCAGCTTTCCTGGGGGGAAATTCTCCTAAGTCACAAGGTGGTGCAAGTCACTGACAAAGAACTTCTTAAGCTACAGGCTGGAAAACAGGATGTGCAGAAGGCAGAGTTGTATCAACTACCAAAAGCAATGCATTGAAAAAACCTAGCTGGACAGTGCCTCCCCCATTATTTCTCAAATCCACTATCTCACTTCTTTTCAGATATGTGCACCTGCACTCATTTCTCAAACTTTTTTTTTTCTTTAAAGCAGAGGCCATCTCTATTTACACCAGAATGTAGAATAATAAACTGCCTAGTCTGCTGCTAATCATGGAGAAAATAAGAAAAGGAAGATGAAATTTCATATTCCAAGAGAATAATTTACATAAGCATAAAACAAGTAACACTACATCTTATATGTAGAATTTCTGCAAGTTTATGCTTTGTTTAATTGTTCCTGTTAGAGGTATATAATGTCAAAGGCTTCCAAAACAACAGATCTTATTTTAAAAGACATAATCAAAGGCTTTCAGGTGACTGAAAATTCACTTTAAATGCTTTCTTTGGAAACAATTAATTTGCACTATGAACATGTTTTTTCACTCAAAGTATTTTTCCTTTTGCCAGATAAGCATAACTTTCCACAACTGGAAAAGGGAAAGTGTCTCCTGTGCTTTCTGTCTCATTTAGTATTTTATCAGGTTGGATTGTGATCCTTTGACCTGACACTATTATTTTCTTTAATTAAAAATTTTAGTATAAGCTGCATAATGAATTATACTCCAGCAACAATAAGTGGTAATAATTCAGATGTCTTTAAAAAAGGCTCATTCTAGTATATTTCAAGATGTAGTTTTATACTCCCTTCCTCTTTCAATTTGCTCTATTATTTTACTATTCTGTGAGTCTATTTTCATGCCCTCCAAAACTGCTGCTGCACTTCCTGGACACAGCAGTATGCTTCAGGCAGCATGAAAGATATCAAGAATTTGATGCCTGATTATGGCTTTGTTGTTGTAAAATAATTACTAACTATCTCCATTCTCTTTCACTTGCTTTGCATCCTTTTCTCCATCTCCTATTTTTTCTTCTCTCAGGCTTCAAGCTGAGACTATGCTCTCTAACATTTTCTACTTCATTGGAGGTCATTAGCAAACAGCTTCAGAGAAGCTAGACAGCATGTTTGCTCTTTTCATGTTGCTGTATTTCAGTTTTTGATGGGACAGAATCTATTAAGATCTTCTCCTGTACTCTTTTTCTCACATAAGCTCTTTGTTCCTTATGATCTATGGGGAAAAAGTACATACATACTGTCTCTTGTTTTCACAGCTGAAAAACAGCAGACACAGTTTCAAAGGTAAAGAACATGCTATTGTATCAGATATTGGCATATGTCTTTATATCACTGATGCACACACCTAGACTAGATTCAAATATGTGATCAGATACAAGTAAATTATAAATTATATGTATGGTAAAATACATACAAAAATACACTTTCAAGTGTAATGCATAAAACCTTGAACATCTGTGTATTTTTTAAGCTTACTTTCCAGAAGTCACCATGTTCTCACTTCAAACTTGGTTTAGACCCTGCCACACTCTAGAGGCAGCTCATCAGACTGTCAAGCCTGCCAACTCCTCCAGCTAGACCTCTGTAATACAAAGCCATCTAAATCTTACAGGTCCTACCCAGAATGACACCTGGAGCTATTAAAATCAACCTCTACCTGTGCATTTCTTTCACAGAAAACAATGTTCCACTGAGAGGTTTTCACATTCAGAATAACAGGCAGGGAAAGTCTTAAAAAGGTGAAGAAATAGAAAAATGAGCAGTTAAAATACTGGCCTAAGAGACTATAAACAAGTGAACAGTATTGTTCAGAAATACTGATTTTCTGTGGAGGAAACAACCAAGACTCAAAAGGTCGAGAGGAAGACGAGGCAGCAGAAAAGGACACTTGCAGATTCTGCAGAAAGATATATGAAAACAAGAAGAACTTAGGAGAGCAGAGAGGAAAAAAACCAAGTAACTCATTTACTGATTCAGTAGTTAGCAGAATTTGCATATCCATCCCTGTTTCAGAGGCTTTGAAATTTTGTTTTTCTCCAGCTGTTTTTCTTATCATTTTGGCATGTTTTCTCATCACGTGCAGCTATTTAGCTCTCAGATGCTCTTGCTAACAGACTACAGCACCTTTCAGCTGCTCGCAGGCCTTCCCTTTTAGATCTCCCAGCTGCCTCTCTTACCCCTCATAACACAACTGGCCTATCCGATTTTTTAAAAATTGTTTCCAGCTGCCACATTTGGTGCTCTAGATAGTTTCCATTCTCTCCCCCGGAATATGATATTTTGGAGTGTTTCTGTGGGCTGATGGGATGACAGCAGATTTCTAAAGCCTATTTCCAGCCTAATAGGAATCTCATCTGAGTCCTTTTGAGATTTTCATGCACCAAACTGAATTTTTTATTTTCTGCTGTTGGTGAATGCTGGGAAGGTGAGAGGAGGAGGAGAGCATGGTGCTAAATCACCAAGGTGGTAAAAATACAATGATCTATGACCAGAAAATCAAATCTCACCTCTTGCTGTTTGACGGATCTCATGTATCTTGGTTCTCTCTTCTCTGAGAACCTGTCCGATCTCCCACACTGTATGCAACACCTCTGGAATTTAGAAGAAATTTCAGGTCATTTCAGCTCACAATTTGGAATCACTAGCCCAAAAGCATCCCACAGCCTTACACTACTCCTGCAGACTGCAGCCTCTGGAACTGACATGGAAAAGGCCCTATGTGTATTTAAGAAACATATTTGGTACATGTGAATCCTTTGACTTTCATGGTCAAGAAAAAAATTTATACACAGATTCCTCTTAACTGTATAAGAGACAGTTTAGACACACCTGGTGGTGATTCTCATGCATTCTTTTGCACTATAAAAAGCAGGTAATTGCTTTCATGTAGAATGGCTTGTAAAATTTTGTCCCAAACTTTTATGGTTATAGGGAACCCTAATTGCCATCTAATTAAATGTACACAAAATTAAATTTCAAAGCTATTTGTCTTCCTTTTTTTCCATATTTGGGCAAAATTAAAATGAAATCTGGTCATGTGAGGCACTTAGAAATTATGGAATCCAAACTGGATTTTAACAAAGCCATTTGACTAAACATGCTTGAATGTTCAGAAAAGAATGATAATTTTAAAAACCCCAATCATTTAAGTTTCTATGCGATTCCTTCAGGGCTGCTCCTTATTATTCAAGACCTTTCCTTATCCAGAAAGAAGCTCAGATTTAGCCACTGGAGAGGCCTGGGTGAAGAATCTTCCATGCAACAGGTGCCCACTGCACCCAGACGAGCCAGGACAAAATGTGTTGGCTTCCAGCACTCGTTTTGAAATAGGTCATGAACTCAGAAAATCCATTTATAAACATTGCGCCAGGCTGTAGAACAAGGCACATGTTTGGAGGTGTCTGAGAAAGGAACTCTCCTCTACCACTGTAGAGGAAGGATCCTCTGCTCATCTTCTTCCATTCTCCTTTCTGAAACTCAGAGCACAGTGCTGTGGTTTAATCCTAACTGGTGACTAACCAGCCAAAACCAGGGCACACAGTAAGAGGAAAAGGAATTCTGGATCTATGTGCTCATTCTAAAACGGTTAGAGGGAGAAAGGAACTGTATCATGAGGCCTTGAAAAACAAGAGGAGCTTGCAGCTTGATTTTAAGAACCTGTTAGGTCACTACGCTGGTCAGTGAACGGTTTGAATTCACTGGTTGAATTCAACCATAGAATTGGCAGGTTCAAGTAGAAGAGAGGTCAGAAGAGAGGTTTTTTTTAACAGAATCACAGACATTTTCATACTGTCTGAAAACAGTTTCCCTCTTAAAAGGTCTAGTAAGTCTTTTCCACAGCACAGTTAAATTATGGAGAGCCCTCCAGATACCTTCAGAGAACTTTGTGTTGGGTCTTGTGGTCTTGTCTTCAGATTAGATGGTTTTAATAAAGTGCGTTAACAGATGTCTTTATAAACACTTCTAAAGTCATAAGAGCTGTGAGATCTTTGCAAGACATAAAATTTTTACCAGACCTGAGAACAAAAATCCCAGGTTCCTTCCCAGTTTGGTTTTTAATGCCTGCAAAACGCTTCTCTGGTACAAAGAAAAGGAATTTGCAAGTCAGCTCACGAAATAAAGGAGAACCAAATTTCACAATTAACTAGGCCATCATCTAGCACACATAGTTCTCCATTCCTGCCAAGTATTATCAATATTCTAAAAAGAACCCTATCAAGAAAAATGTTGTTATTTGGAATGGACAAAGTTGGGGTTGCCTAGTTCCAAAGAAACCAAATATGCTGACCATGACACAGCACTCTGAACTTTCCACATGAGATCACTAGGTATCTTTGACAGTGAGAAATGAGAATGGGATTACATATTCAGTATACAAAATACAGAATCACTTTCTATATCTAGGCTGCATCAAGTTAAATGGCAAGAATGGGTTTAAGTACTTTCCTCTTAAAAAAAAAACAACAAAAAGAATTCAAATAGTATATACATCTTTCTGTTCCTGTAATTAATTAGACAAGCACTAGCAGATAATGCCGAACCCTCTGATTCTCTATCTTACATTTTATCTGCTCTGAATACTGTAGTCTGGTGCAAAGCACAAAAATAGAAAAAATTGAGAGTCATTTCCACAGGCTTAACTTTACTCCAGAAAAAATCTCCCTAGTCCTGCCCTGTGGTCAAGAGACACATAGATCCTCTGAATTACTGTCAGAAGGCACCTCTTTCTCCTGCTTGTAAAAGGATGCAAGGGGCACTAGCTCACTTAAGGTAAAGTTTGCTTCTGTAGTGTTATTTTCTCTATGTAAAAGGTTTTCTGCTGATTTTTTTTTTGTTTTTAAAATAGAAACGTTAAGACAGTGATTGCCTAGCTTTGCCCCTCTGATTAATACTGAGTTAAATACTAAAGACAGCTCCTAGAGACAATCATGAAAGCAATACAAAAACACAACAAATTATGAATGTATTTTATCAACAGCAACTCTACTGCTAACTCACTATCAGCTTGATAGACCCTTAACTATGATATCAAAAAGTGGTGTCTCCAGTACATAGTTCTTTAAAGAAAAAAAAAAAAAGTCAAAGAGAAATAAAAAATGGAAGGAACATATAGCACCACACTTTTCATCATTTGAAACAAAGTTTCCTCTGGAAGAAAATCAGTATACCAAAATTCTGTAAGTATGTAGTGCAATTAAATGTTCTTTTATGAGGGCAAATGGAAGTGCACAGTGATCTCCAAGTGCTTAGAGAGAATGATATTTTTGATTTGGTTATTTTGATTTGGTTATTTTCAAATCTTCTAGTAAATCTAGCGTCAGCTAGACAATGGAGCTGACAGAGCAGGGATGCTGCACAATGTTTATATTACATGTGATATGTATTTCCATGTAGCTTTTGCAAATGAACATTTGTAATTCTCTAAAAGCCACAGACTGTAAGTTAAGAACAGATGCCACAGACTTGAAGCCCAATCATCAAATACTGTTACGAAAAAATGAACCAAATATAGTAAAAATCATCACATAATTGCATATTGAATTTATCTCATGCATGCTTTAGAATACCAAACATGCATGTAACACATTTACTTTATGCATACAACATGTATTTTTAGATATTTGTTATTTTCTTTTGATCAACAAATTGTTTTACTGCTGACACAAAGTTGCCTGTTTTCACTTACACAGATATAGCCAAACGTATTTGGGTAAAAGTCAAAAGTCTTTTCAATGTAGCCTTTTCCTCAACATTTCTACTTTGTTTTGTTGCTCAGTGTGTCACTTATGTTTGATCACTTTTGCTCACTGTGGTGTGAACACACATGCATGCATCTGTGTGTGGACTGAGAGCCAGACCACGTGGAACACCAAAGATGTGCTTGCCAGGTAACCAGCAGAGGTGGGATGGCACAAAGCTGCAAACACAAATACCTCAGATGACTCTGTGCATGAATTTCAAATAAATTCAGTGTCCGTGGGCCAGGTTTTGTCCTTGCGTAGCTTTTTCCAAGTTTATCTTAAGACATTTTGTTGTGGCTGTTGTTAAAAAAAAAAAAAAAAAAACCCAAACAAAAACCCTGCTAGGAAAACACCGTCTATTTTTCTTTTTTTTTTTTCCCCCCATTAAAAAGAGAAGGGCGGATTATACAAGTTATTTTAAAATACTTGAGCTGGAGTTATTGTGGTTTGAGTGGCCATTTCTACCTAGCCAAGACAGTGAATCACTAGAATGTATCTCTTTGTTAAACAACTTCTCTTCAAACAAAAGAAGGTAGCAGGCATTTTATGAATAAATAGTGATAGCAAACCCGTAACTTTTAAAAGATGGGCTAAGAAGCTGTGAAAAAGTGTAAAAAATTGTGGCATATAAGCAAAATGATGATAGAAAGTTTAATTTCTTCACAGAGCTGCATCAGAATTTCAGAACTGATCAGAGACATGCTATGAAATCCAACATTCCCTCAATGACTGAAACAGGGATTGTATAAATTTGAGCATTATCTTATGCATTACCACTACTATCCCTCCTCTTTTTTGGACAGCATCACAAGTGTAGTGTCAGTAGTTACAACTTGTGGAGCCAACCAAACGTTTGGTGTTACAACACATTCATGGAGCTGGTAATGGCCAATCCCACCTCATCCTGCACAACACCAGCAAAAATAGCCAATGGTGCTGCCAGACTCAAACTATATCACTATGTCCTCCTGATAATACAAAAGGACAGAGTCCCACAAATTCAGATCTGTCATCCTTCTGAAACAGATGGAACTTGATGGGAAAATTATCATAAAACTTGACTTGAGTCAACTGAGCCAACTGAATCATAATAACCCTAAACAGCCAGCTGACGTATATTCCCCTGCCTTTTGCCATAGACAGGAACAATCTATCTTTATTCACTGCATATATAGTTACTGGCATGCAGGTTTGATGACAAGCTATTCCTTAGAGCACATAACAAATTCCAGGTGAGTGTATTTGTGCTGAACCCAGACCGTGCAGCAGCAACAGGTACCAGTGGAACTCTAGAGTGCAAGTTATTCTTACAAAGCCCGTGCTAAGTTCAGCCACTGAGCTTTTGATCCGCAGGATCTGGTCTGTGACTCACACAGGAATTTGACATATTCATACTTTGCTATAACTACCTTGACTGAAGCTTCTGAGGTTAATAAAAAATTAGGAGAGGTAACATATTTGACTGGTATCAGCCCACAATTCACTGATCCCTGTCAACACTTCAGAGCTCCCACTTCCCAGTGCTGTATCTGTGTCCAGCACCTGAATTCTAGGTCTGCTAGGGAGTCTATGTGGGCATGACTAGACAATGACCTAAAAATATTCAATACAGAAGCCACTTTTGATTGGCAGATATTTTTGCTATGCCCGTCACACAAATAAAGTTTTAAATCCTTAGCAGCATACACGTTTCTAGTTTCAGATTGTATTTCAGTGAAATAACTGCATGGACACTGGGTCAGATGTGCAGTGGCTATCACCCAGCAGATCTCTGAGCTTTCTGGAAGGTCTGGAGACCTAGAAGAACTGAGCACCTAATCTGAAGTGTAATAGCTTCAAATAACTTTAAAATAGCTGTTATGAGTCCACTTCTAAAATATTAATGGAAAAATTTACTGAATTTGTCTCCAAAGATACATTGGCTGATTAATACTACTTGAACACACAGTTCTTGCCTTAAACAGGTACTCTAATCTAAGATGCAAATTAACAGAGATAAAGGAAAATAGGGGAAAATATTACACCAGAGAGATTTAATATAATAAAATCTTCAGCTTTCATAGCCTTTTCAGTATTAAGGCCCACTACTCACAAAAAGAAGTCTGAAGGAAGAGGGGAGAAGATCACACATTCATCATGGTCCAAATTTAATCTTCAGTCAAAACTAAAAAGCCCCACGACACTGTCGAAGCAAAACTGCCACCCCAAGCCACCTCCAATTGTCAAAACATTTCTATGACTGTATTTAAAACAACTGGCAATAGCCTGTCCAGGTTTTGTGTCCCTATAAAGATCCCCTAAAATAAAGGAATGAAACTCCTGTGTTTAAAAGGTCTTTGGCATAGGAAACAATGAGTTAACAATAACGAGGTGTCAGTGGCAGTAATGAGGTTATTTTTTGATCCCAAGCTAATCCAAACAGTTGGAAGATTATTCCCTAATGTGCCAAGTAAGTTCCATCCCTCTCAACTTTGAGAGAACAAAAAAACAAGCATGAAAATAGGAGTGAGATTTGTACCAAAACACATTCTATGAATGAATCTAGGAAATCATTAAAACGGTAACAAATTGGAAATAACATACATGGAGCAACGGGATAGATTTTAAGCTCTTTCAACACTAAATTTACTTCCATTTACTGAAATCGCTCTCACTTAGTATGAAACTTCATTTGACACACATACTGTGCCTGAGACAACAAAAAACAGTAGCTTGGCCAAGTTTCCTAACAGATCCGAGGATAAGACCACAAAGCTTTAGTCTACAGGGAAAAGCAGTTGACTTGGCAAGTCTGCCTGTGGCTCGCTGACCTTTCTTTCAGAAAAGGTCACCACAGAGTCAGGTTCCTGAACTTCCCAGGGATTCTGCAGCTGTAAAGCTAGGGATCTTTCAGACTATAGCATCATGATAGCCTAAAGCAACATGAATTAATAAACCTTTTTTTTGTTTAAATTCCCACAAAACCTTTTCAGAAGTCCAGGAGCAATCAGGAGTGATACCAGTCCAGTTCTCGGTGATCAGCAACTGAGACATTGCTGAAAAGCGCTGTAAGAACACACAAAACCAGCTGCACGTAGGTGAAAGGCTGAAGGTTTCTGTGTCTGTGTGAGGAGGTCTGATTGTCTGTTGTCTGCCCCGAGCACAATTATGAGAGTTTAGCTTACAGTGCTATCAAGCTGGCTCTTCTTGTTACATTCAGCTCAATGAAAAACAAAATAAAAAGGCAGTGAATTTTTGCCCCCAGTTATTTTCAGTGGAAGAACAGAACACTGTGCACCTTAGTCTGCAGGAATTAAGTTGTAAGCCATGGCAGATTATAATAAATGGATTTGCTAAAGGAGCAGAGAGAAACCCTTGAGTTACACAGCATTTTAAGCAAGCAAATGACAGACTGAAACAGGTTTAACACTGATACTAGGTTAAATCTTAAATTAGGCATGTGCAAAGCCTTTCGGTTTTGCAGGGTGTGGCTCACACATGGAATGAACAAACCAGTTTTTAAAGTAAAACCTCCACAATTAGAATGATTACTTTAAAGAATCACAGAATAACTCAGATAGGGAGTTGTGGATGCTTTTAAAAAATCATCATATTATTATTAATTCCAAAGGAACAAGAGCTGCTTACGCTGCTGAACTTTGTGATCATTCTTCTCGATTACATTATTCGTAATTTTCTAAAAAGTGCATTTCTTTTCTATACTTTATATAATTTATATCCTTATCTTTGGTTTCTTATTTAAAAAATGCATCAAATAAATGGTTTAAATAAGACAAGCTGTATGAAACTACTCTTGCTGGAATAAGAAAGTTGTGGTTTTTTGGGAAAAAAAGATAATTTACGGGCCAGTGGATATGATAACCTCAAGAGGCCCCTTCCAACATAAAAAATTCTGTGATTCTCTGATAGATATTTTTATATATTGTAAGTTATATACCTTATAAATTGCATAAACAATATATTTTATTCTACCTATAAATATTAATTAATATTAAATATGTTATATTTTCATTACACATTATGTAATTATTAAGCGTTGTATTTTATACATTCTACCGTGCAAATAAAGCAAAATAAAATTAAAGAAAAGCTAATGTGGTCATTTTTCTTTAAATAAAAGTTACAAACTAAAGAAGTATTAGCAAAAAAAAAAAAACAGTAAGAGAGAAGAATAGATGTTTCTGTGTTCTTGATGGGGTATTTTAACAGCACAGTCTCCAATTCAATGTGTATAGTGACAACAGAGGAGCAGCCTCTATGACTATTAGTACTGCAATTCCTTATACAAATAGATCACTTGGACGTGCCTATACACATATACGTACACATACACGACAAACCAGTCCCAATAGAATGCTGGTTCATTTCTATTTATCATTCTCCGTGCAATCACACCTTTCCACCTATTCTGAAGGTCATGAATTTGCACTTCGTGGGGGGTTGGATGCGTATTTCCAGCACCCAAAAATTTTGAAAAAGGAAGACTGCAACTGCTTTCTAACCAAGTATTAACGCCAGGCTGCATCCACCGCTGCTGGATGGAAACTGAGGAGTCACAGCCTTCACAGGTGGAGCGTGGGAGGTGAAATCCACAGTCAGTGAATGAGGTTGCTGGGAAAGACACACACACACTCCCACACAGCAGCTGCTACTGCTGTTCCTGTCAATAGCCCCACCATCTGAAAGAGAGAGGCTTTTTCAAAGGTGAGCTGATTCAGCGGTACAAGGGTTTAAGGACAATTTTACTAATTATTTCCTGAATTAGAGCTATCTTCTATTAAATAATGGTAGCTACTCAAGTTGACTTCGGCTGGAACAGAAGTGGACCCCTAAGAACTGCCACCCGCTCTCTCAAATCAGTGACTAAACTTCTGCTGACTTCAGTCACCCTGGAACAAACAGACCTTTAAACCTGAGGCTCTCCCTCAAACAAAAACAGACTAAAGTCAGCAGGTGTTTCGCTCACAAAGGCTCCAGTATGAACTTCCAACTACTAAAAACAGCCCCTGGACACATACAGATGCGCTGCCCGTCATCTACGAAGTCTCTGTACTGAAATGTACTTTTGTAGAAGACCTAAACACCTCTGAGGAGCTGAGCTTTTGCTCATCATTCTCCTCCTGCAGATTATCAGGAAGCATAAATGCATAAATGTATTTTCACCTATACTAAAGGGGTCTTAATGCTTGTTATTTGTTAGCACTCAGACAACAGTCAGAAATGTGACACTGTAACTTCAGAGTTTTGGTTGTACTCTTGAAAATTACTATTTGCATTTCAGAAAATGAAAACATTAAAAAGGTTGAGATTTATGTTATAGAACTGACATGCAAAATGACAACAGCAAAGTGGAAAAATCTAGTAACAAATATCAAAATAACTAGTAATAGCAAAACAACAATAGTCCCTTCTATTCTGCTTTTCTTCATTGAACAGTAAATTACCACAGAAGATATATATACAACCTCTAGGCAGGGATCTGTATCACACAATAATCAGGATAATCAATCTCCAGCAACTCCCATATGTGGAGGACATCAGGTTCTCTACTAAATTTGTTCAGTAACACTAGAATGAACATTTTAAGGAAGATAAGTTATGAATACCACAGGGATTTCTGGAAAAGCTGCACTTCAGAAATATTTAAACTTCTTAAATCTTATAACATTAATGCTGATGAACCCTTATAAATACTGATGAATGACTCCGGAAAAGGATTCTATGTGTTGTTCACCACAGTTTATGATAAAGATCAGCCTGTTGTTCCAAGAATGTTAATGGAGGGACCATCTTATCTTGTGTTTCCTCGAAAGATTTCACTCCATTGTTCCTCTGACACATTTTATTTTCTTTTTCTTAAGTGCTTTGCAAAAGAACTCTCAGCAATTCACTCCCTGCTGCTGCTGCTGACCCTGGTGTCCCCCAAGGTAACCCCTAACTTTGCTGATCTCTAAGGTACACGCACAGGAGGTAACAGTAGCCACAGACAAACCACTCAACCACGCTGAGGCAGCCACCCACAGGTAAGCAGAACAGGTTTAGCTGATTATTATGGGCTCAGTGAAGCTGGTGGCTGGAAGAGGCTGATGTTTCAGGATTGGTCAGCTCAGATATATGGAACAACCTTTTATAAGCCATGCCACAGATGAGTGCCTTTAATACTGGTTTGACTTTGTAAGTACATTTCTCATGGCAATACTCGACTATATGCACTAAAACAATTTAACCTTTTATAAATACCACAAGATATAGTTTTGATGCTTTAAACACACTTTATACAATCTGCAGTGCCAGAGTCTATCTTATACTGAGGAAATGAGTTGGAGATGTCTCAGCTCAGCAGCTGAGCAGTAGAGGTAGATGATCTCCTATCGATCAGAGGGACAAGATGGACCTGAACTTCACTGGGATGCTGAAAGGTCTCTTGCTAATCTGATGTGCACATCAAATGAACAATAGTAATCTAATAACAAGACTCTGTAGGCCACAGATTGCCCATGAAGGTGCTTCTAGGTTCTTTTCTTTGCATCGGAGCTATTTATATTTCAACCTAAAGGGATCTATAGGAGCTTGGATTAAAAGCTCTTTTATCAACTATTTGTTTCAAAATATCATAAATTGCATCCTATTCACAGTTTAATTTATATCGTACTCAAAGTATTTCTTTTTCCCTTCAAAACCTACTTATATTGTTAGCTTTATTAGATCAAGGTTAAATACCAATTCTTCATCATATTTATCTTTCATGCTCCTTTTTTTCATACTCTGTGATAAGTCAGTTATAATAGTGGAAATCTGTATATAACCAATAGTATTGTTCCAGAGGAAATGATACAAATGAATTAGAATCAAAACTGAAGTCCTTATTTATACCAAGGCTTTATATATTTTTAATGTTCATGGTCTAATTCATAAATCAGCCTTAGAGTGTTGTTTTCCTTTCTTTTCCTTTATGAAGATACAAGAATGGCAGATTTGATGAGGGATTAAAAGAGAGCTCCAAGATGAATTATTCAAGAGAGCAAACAATATTCTTTCCTAAAGAAAATGATAGCTTTTAGAAATACAGTGCAGTATATGCAGAGCCTTTGTAAATGCAAAGGGAAGCAAGAAAATAAGAATGAAATAAATGACTGGCTTTGAAACAAAAATATTATTTCTAATACCTAAATTATTGGACTACATTGATTCAAGGAAAACATTCATTCAGACATGTAGGGGGAAATGCTGACCCTGTTAGCCAGTGACAAAACACTCACTAACTTGAGAAGAACCAGGATTTCATCCCATCAGTGTGAAATATTTATAGTTCCTCCACTCCATTTTAAATGGATTAAATGGTATTAAACTTAAATATGTTTTGTTACTTTTCTTTATGCTTTGCTACTTTACTTTGCTCCTCCTCCCTTTCTTGGGAAAAAAAAAAAAGGGATGATAATGTGGCTGTTCGGACTAGATGACTGTTGTAGGTCCTTTCCAACTGAAATATTCTCTTCTCTTCTCTTCTATTCTATTCTATTCTATTCTATTCTATTCTATTCTATTCTATTCTATTCTATTCTATTCTATTCTATGCTATGCTACGCTATGCTATGCTATGCTATTCTACTCTATTTCCTGGCTTGATTCATCCTAAAACATTTTTTTGGCTTTATACTTCCAAAGTAAACCCTTCTTTATTTAACAGAGTAAATCCTTCTCCCACAGATATATGGGGAAATCATTTATTGAGAAGGACAGATTTCAGAAAAGGGGTCTGGTCTTAAAAAGCTCTCAGAATATTGCAAAATAAAAAGACACCACTCCATTTGCCATGAAGAATATAAAAGCAGGAGTAAATGACTGTGCTAGGCTCTGTGCTGCTGTGCTTGATCAGCTCTGTGTCCCTAATCTAGGTAGTCATAAATTGCAAAATAATAATTTAGGCTGACAAAACTGCATAATAATGTAAGTAATGTACTGTACCTAGGGATCCTTGCCAGCAGTGTCATTTTGCAGGAGGATATAAAACTGAGATATCCTTACTCTTCAAGTCCTTGGTTGAGGGAGAGGTTGAAAGAGCAGAAGAAAATTCACATTGCTGTCACTCCTGGCATTCCAGTTCTGTATTGGAAAAGCATAAATCACTTCAGATTCTTTCAAGAACTAGGTAAAATCTTTCAAAGACTCACATTCAAAACTCGTGGGTTTGCCCCCTCTATTCTATATTAGAGTAGTAAGTGTATTTACAGAAGATACCTGTCAATAGCTAAATGGGTTCTTACCAGAGAAGACCAAGCACAGTGACTATGTCGAGGTAAAGGTCTTTATTTCTGCCTGAGTGAACTGAGCTAACAGGGACTTAGTGCTTTTCTTGCTTTCCCCTCACCCACACAGTGCAAAGGAGCTTGGAGATGGACAAAACCAACTAGGTACAGCATTGGGAGAAGAGGGTAGCAAATGTCAACTGGTAGCTTGTTAACTGTTGTGAAAGAACAGAGGAATTCTGTCTCTAAGGGGGCTTTTTCTTTGACTTACTCCGCCTATAATGACCACAACTGGGGTTACACTACTTAGGAACCACTGTTTAAATACGGGCACAGTCTACTTAAATGCTTGGAACAACACTAAATTTCTAACTTTCAGAATACACGTTGGTTATCTGCCCACATTGCTATTTGATTATATCCTACGAAGTGTTCTCTCTGTAAAAAATCTTACTAAGCTATCAATTCATGTGATTTTACCACAAATTTTGCACAATTCGGTGTTTCCTTTAAAGCACCATTCCCTAGAAGCAGGTGATTCTGTATTTTAAAAAGCAAACAAGAAAGTTTCTAGCCCAGTGGTTTGCATAGTAAACCTTGAATTCATTAACAAAAAGAATCTCAAATATCCCCAGCTTTTCAGGAAAAAAATCTTATTTTCTGTGTGTCTGGATTTTTCAGTATCTCTGCTGCCCAAGCTGTCTGGGTTTTCCTATGCAGCAAGAATATTGATCTCAGGGAATCATTTGTAAGTCTTCCCAGGAAAAGTTTAGAGCTGACTCTATGCTTTCTACCTCTAGGAGATGGAAAAAAACCACCAAACTACAACCTGGATTTACTGGGACAGAAAAGGAAGTCATGTCAGAACCTCAGCAATAAGCAAAAATGACTTTGACTGATGACTAAATGAGGGATTTTAACTGCCAGTAGTACATGAAGAAGACTGATGAATTTTACTGACGATGTAGACACAGCAAATCTTGACAGGCTCTAATCATGACAGTGATGCCATCATACACATGGTGATGAAAGAAACACAGCAGCAGGCAACCAGGAAAAAATTGTCACCTACTAAGAAAAAAATGCAGCCACAAGAATACACAGATTAAAGCACCAGACTTCCATGACTGACCCATTTGCACATTCTGGAAGTGACTGGAGTTTCAAGGACGGTGGGACACCTGGAACGAGTCCAAGAAGCTGCAGCATGAAGATGACCATGAAACACTTTTAGTTGGTTTTGACTTCCAGCAGTGTTTGGGTACACTTGCATTGTCCTCTGTCGCAGACGGATTACGAAGCACTGGCAAAGACTAGGTGGAAAGCATGGATGTTTAACCAGCTGCAATTATCCTACTAAGATGCTTCACAGCTCACATCTGGGTCTGGAACAGTGAGCCAGCATCACGGTAAAGCTGTCCTGAAACTCTGTCAAAGCAGAACTGTGCATTCAACTACTAAGCTGGAAGCAGTACCTTGCTTTGTTTAGTTGTACTGGTGTCTCACTAGAGAACACTGCCAGTCTCTCTTAAAGGATCCCCTGCATCCCAGGTTGAAAGGAAGGTGAAAACAGAACAAGGAAGCTTAAACAGAAATGCTAAGATTCTAAAATGGGAAAACTAACACTGACCAATGATTAGGACTTTGTTATTCCTTTTGACTACTGCTTCCACAGGTTTCATACACAGCAAGAGAGTAGTTCAGGGTGGCACAATAACACTACACCCACATACTTGGAAGATTTTCTCAGTCA
The DNA here is from genome assembly GCA_013397975.1 of Machaerirhynchus nigripectus. Classification (NCBI taxonomy): domain Eukaryota; kingdom Metazoa; phylum Chordata; class Aves; order Passeriformes; family Dicruridae; genus Machaerirhynchus; species Machaerirhynchus nigripectus. Next base: position 742,268 of record VZRQ01006438.1, on the reverse strand, counting down.
AATCATCCTCAGTAAAAGTTCCTTGCAAATTTCTGCCTGTAATTAAATGAAAAACACAAAACTTCATTTGAAATCCGTATCAAAATGCAGTACTGTATAAAACAGGTTTTTTAGCAAAAACACAACGTGAGCCTGTATCCCATGACCATCAATAGACAGGGCAATGCAAATACTTAACAGAACTGAGGCCCAAGCCTACCATATACACTGAGGAGCTTTCCCAAAACCTCTACAGAACTGAATTAAACAAGAAAACTACCATTAGTAAAAGTAGTCACAAAGATTAGTATTTGTGACACCAGAACAATCTCCCCTTGGAGTCAGCAAAGCCCTTAAACATATACTGAATTATAAACAAGTGAGTAATTCCATCCGTATGTGACAAGCTGCTTAATTTAAATACAACGGGAATGCTTAAGTGCTCTGCTACAAGGAGATGCCATTACTCACATACTTAATGATAAGCACGTGCTTATTACTTAACTTTTTATGTTGCCATGTCTAAAAAGAAGCATGCAACTAATTAATGTACGATTATGAGAGCCAGCACCCCCAGAGCTTACTGCATAAAAGAGAATACAGAGAAGAGATAAAAAAGCACTAGAGTGACAGCTATGAAATTAAATGTAATTTGAATCTGCCTGCATATTTTACAGGTGAACAGTTTGAATGATGACAGATTTCACCCCAGTTTGAAAGAGGAAAAACAGTCCACTTCTCCGGCAGAATTTTCCCTTTATTTTTTTCCTGTGTGTTTTGACACTTGATCTGTACAAGATACCCACAAAGGGCTCTTCCCAGATCCATTTTGTTATTTAGCTATATGCTGTTTTTCAAATTCTGTAGACTAAACAGAAGACTTGGTAAGCAAAAGCCATCTTGACATGTCCTGACTGCACTCCAATATTATTTAAGCAGATCTGGCAAATCACACTACCAAGATTTTCACATGATATTCCAATTTATTTTCACAGCAGTAAGTGCTTCTGCAATTTTAATCCATATTTTCTGCACTGCTCCAGCAAAGATAAACTGCACGGAATCAAGGCAGTGAGCAACAGTATTTGTGTTTTTCTCCAGACTCATCTATGAACCGTGTAGATGCAACTTTCATCAACAGAGAAATTTTACAGTCATATACATTGAAAGTCCATTTTCAACACAGACTAGGAAAGCAAGAATTAACATTTTTAAGTCTCCTTCTGTGAAAAAAACATGTATGCAAATAAAAGATGCACCAGAGTATTTTCTTTTAAGTAGGTTACTATGCTGTCATTCTACAGAGATTTTGATAGCCTATCTCTACAGCTTCTGATGTGTACTTTGGGATCCCTGCACAACTTTAGAAATACACTCTTCTATAAAAGGGAATAAAACATGCCAGCCTTGGCACAGATTGTCTGCAGCAGCAAAGTCAGTAAGTAAAATGAAAAAAGAATCGTAAAGTTATATTAAATCAAATCCACTACACTCCATGAGCTGCTACATTTTAACTGGGTAACTTCCTGCAAGAGGACTATTACTGCACCTTTTGCTTAAGAAGAGCTCCTCAAAATTCAAGAAGACTATGGCCTAAGTTAGAATTTTAAGGCTTTTTTGGAATGTTTTGATCTGGGAGTTGGTGACCCTGTCCTCACTCAAAAAAGTACTTAGGTAAAAATCTTTAACTGTTAGTGTTTCAATTACAGGCATCAATGTATTTTCTGTATATCTGAATGTATTGTTAGATAGAGGGCAAAGTGCTCAGCCCCAAGGTCTGATATTCCAGTCATTCCTTTCTCAGTGTTTCACTTGATGCCAATTCCAATACCACTTCCAAAACTTATTCTTTAATGCTGCCCAAGCCTTTTTCTGGTTGGATGGAACAAATGCATGTCATCTACTCAATATTTTTGCACATACAATATTTCCCAAAGTCCAAAATTTGCAAAATCTCTCTTTCTTCTCTTTAGGGGGATGTTGCTCAGCCTGAATTGAAAATTATGAAGTTCTTTAACAGAACTGCCCTTTCAGATTACCTTTATTTATTACAGAAACCGCAAGGCTTTCTTCTCTAGCATTTTCAGGTACTACATCTTGTATCTTTGCTTGCCATTGGGTTTCCTGCCTTTTATGAGGTCACTTTACAGTTACTGAATCTCCGTTTTTTTCTCTTCTTACTAAATTTATTACTTCTTGTTGTTCCTTTTACCTTAGATTTGGCCTTCTAGGTTTGCAAAAATTCTCCTTGGGATAAGAAGAAATAACTTGACTGTTTTGTGAAGAAAGCACTAGGAGACAGGAGCGAAGATGCATTACAGACATGTTTTAGACATGTAGGGCATCTGGTGGTTTGGTAGCCTCACAAAACTTTCCATGGAAGGGAAATGCCTCCTAGTTTCTCCTTTTCTGCATGCCTATTATGTGAAAGGATAACGTGAAGTGCTCAACTGAGCTCTTACAATAAGAGCTTATAAAACTTTTCATCACTTAACTACAATACATTTTCTCAAATTAAATTGACATTCTACATAAATTCTATTGCATTTATCATCCTAAACTTTCAACTTATGCTGATACTGCACAAGCCTTGAGATTTTTTTTCTCTGAGTTGTAAGAAATACAGACCTGGAGCTTTACTCTAAGTGTAGTAGTTTCACTGTTTCTTAATCCTTTTAGGTTTTCCCTCCAGAAGGAGATCCTCTGGCTTGTTTCTTGCTTCCCTTGAGTAGCTTCTGTGTTCTGTGCATTTTTTCAATCAGGTCTTCAATTCCATACTACCTTTACCCTTTTGGAAGGTTTGGCAAGACCCTCAGGTTTAAAACATGCGCTGTTCTGTTGATTTCATCTGGCTGCTTATACATGCCAAGGAGAACTAGTTCGTTTCACTTCGCACAGGAAACTGCGCCAGTGATTTTTTTGCAATTTTCAATGCCAATTACATTGTCTGCACTACTGAGTTTGGATCTCAGACAGATCCTTGCAGTCTGCTTGCTTTTGCTTAATGCCGACTTAAGGCATGTGAGGTCTGTGAGCTGCTATTAACCATGGCATTCTTGTTAAAATATGATTTTCCTCAGCCCACATTTAACTGCTACACAATTAAAACAAATCCTTATGTTCTATGTTTTATAGCAGTGCTGTCAGACCATCAGAAATGAAACATAAAGTCTTCTAAAATAAGCTATCTATTTGGTAGAAAAATGTGCTACCAGTTTTTGCATGACCACATGGTTGACTTGAAAAATATATCGACTTGAAAAATATATGTGGTCATTTTTATTATCACCATCTAATGGCTTTTTTTTTCCATTCAAGAGCAAACTGTTTCTCTAGAGGCTGTGAATTCCTGGTCATCTCCTAAGACTTCCATGCAGAAAGCCAGGTCATTTGATAACGAGCACGTGAAGCAGATTTCAGGTGGATGGCCCTTGGGACCTTGCAGTGACAAGCACTGCACAATTGCAGAACACTCATGATTCCATTTGGCATGGGATACAGACTGGTGTGAAGCCCAGAGAGCCTGACAAATGAGGCCTAGGCACAAGGGTTTGCCCACTGGGAGAAGTCCTAATTTCATGACCACACTGAATGAAGGCAGCAGGCCCACTGTGGGCCCAGCTACAGCTGTGGTCAGGCTGGCACAGTTTAGTCCAGCCCAAGTGTACATAAGGCTGCCCTCGACGCTCCCTGCCGTGTGAGGTGAGGGGTCTGATGGTTTCCACAAGGGCCCCGTTCTTCTTCCCCACCGTGGACCAGGCCAGTGTGGCACAGGGTGCTCACTTCCAAATCTCCAAAGCTGTGCCTGATGGTCAAAAGCAGGGCCACCATATCAGCGGCCATGGGTGCCCTCACCCTGGGTTGCCCGCACTCTCCCCTGCTCCTCTGTGATGCTCCACCACTGCCATTTCCCCACAGATTCCCAGCCGCCGCCGTGAGACACCTCTCCCTCTCCCTCTCTCTCCATTTTCACACTCCACCCACTTTTTGCTTTCTTTCTCCATCTCTGCCACCGTCTCTCTCCCTTTCTGGACTTGTCTTTATTTGGCACTCCCGGAAGCTGCTGGGCATTGCTCTCCCTGCCTGCCCGGGCAGCTGATGTGACTGACTGACACCGGCTCCCGCTGAGGAGGAGGAGGAGAAGGAGGAGGAAGAGGAGGAGGAGGAGGAGGAAGGAGAGCAGCGGCGAGGCGAGGGAGGAGGGGATCCAGTGACCGGCCGCGGATTTTCATTGCAGAGAGGAAGGGGAAAAAAAAAAGGCTACNGGGTGCGCTCCCGCCGGCGGCGGCGGCAGGAGCAGCCACAGCGGACATCTTGGGGATGGGGGAAAGTGATGAGGGGACGACTCCGAGCTCGGCCGGGGGCGGCAGGGCGGCAGAGTTATTCCTTGGGCGGGCAGTGCTCCGGAGTTATCTGGGTCAGGGACCCGCGCTGCCCCTCGACTTCCCGCCTGTCACCTGCGCCGGGCTGCGCACGGAAAGCCTCCCCCTCCCTCCTTCCTTCCCTTCCCTTCCCCCGGGTGATAAGTGGGGAGGGAGTAATTAGGGCTGGGAGAGGGGAGACCCGAGCGAAATACCACGGCAGACGAAGGATCTTCTTTGGGGCCGAAGCCGGATCTCCTCCGCCGAGCCCCCCGTCAGCGCCGGGAGCGACTCCGGGGGTGCTTTCGGCTGTGCCCCAGCCCACGCCCCGGGTCCCGGCAGTCGGCGGGTTATTGAAAATGCCCTCGGCTTGTTTGTGCAGACCTGGCGGCCCAGCGGTGCCGGTCTTGAACTCTCTTAATCAGCGTAAGATGATCTAATTCCGAGGCAGGCTGCTGCAGGGCCGGGGGGGGGGGGGGGGCCCGGCCCTTGGGCCCCCCCCCCCCGCCCTTGGAGCCGGAGGTGTGCGTGTGGTGGAGGTGGCAGAAGAGCCTACAGGTTTAGCCCAGAGGCTAAATAGCATCTTAGGGTGAGCGACCTTAAGTCATAATACATACCTTTACATAAAAATATATAAAGGATACTTCAAATACAAGGTAGCTTTCAGAGGGGGCAAGAGGAAGGCAGAAATGAAGAACCGTGAAGCCGAGGTCCTGCACTTTGCAGTAACTTGACATCAGGAGCACTCCCCCAGAGACGCAGGCAGCACAAAGCCGAGGAGAACTTGTCATGACCTCACCTAAAAATGTGCAGTCTGTCCTTTGCTTTGGGGATTGCTGTAGATTTGTATCTTAGCATTACAGCATCAACAATGAGGATTTTTATCAAGTAGAATTCAGATTCTGTAACGTGTAGGGGCAGTCTTAAAAACAAAGACCGTCTGAGAAAGAAAGCTTTCTTTATATACATTACCTAAATGTGTTTGTTTCTGAGTGATGGAAAATGTCAGAAAAAAAAACCCTATACAGAGACCAGTCCGTTAGGAGATAGTTGGAAGGGATCTGTTTAGCAGACAGCCTGAGTGGGATAAACCTGCAGTTTTTATCAATTTGTTTCTAAGCCAGGCAAGAGTGGCAGTGGTTTATGGACTGCTGTGTTTCATTGCTTTGTGAAATTGTAATCAGAAAACTCGACCTACTTCAGAAATGTGACTTTAAAAATTATTTAGAGTAGTAAAGATGGAATGAGTTGGAACTCGATACAGTACTCTCAAAGCTGGCCTTTTAAGACATTACTGTGAGTCAGATACCCTAATTTTTATGCAAATTTTATCCTAGCATTTCCTTTTAATTAACTTATTATGCAAGTGATAAACTTTTTTTTCTGGTTTTATGCATTTGCAGCACCAGGATTTCATAACACTGGCTCTATTTTGAGCAAGTTTGCCCAAGAACAAAGGCAATCCACCTTCTGTAACAAAGCCAGTCACATACAACAATATGGTCTTCTGGTTTTGGGCTTAACAAAAATGCGAGTCTTCTGAATACTCCCATGATTCCTGTGTGTCTTCCCCCTTGAATGGTGCTCACATATGGAAGGTGGACAGGCACAACTCCAAACTTAATGAATAAAAGATGTTTTCTCAATTAAATAAAAATGAAGAGGATATGCATTATTTACTATTACAGTAGAACTGACCTCTGACGTCTTCACTATTCTTTGTCAGCTCTGGCTCCCACTTCAGTGGAGAAAAGTGCTTCTTGGTATACCATAAGGAGAAAGGGTACTAAGATTACATGTATTAAATCCCCTCCCATCATGAGAATTTCTGATCCCACCGTATAATTTTTATTAACCAGGCAAAATACTTTGGGCACCCTAAGTTAAAGAAAAAAAAATTAAAATCCACCCAGGTCTAAAATTCATGGTAATCTGAATTAGCAAGTACTAGAGTGAGTGAGGAGGGCTGGAAACCAGACAAGTTGTATTCGTCTCTCAGCCCCGATGTTGACTTGCAGCATCACCTGGACAAAGTCAGATAATCTGTGCTGTAATCTGTGGCCTGTCAGTGGCTATAAAGTTTCAATTGGTTTGAACTCTAGGGAGAGCAGCGATGAACTGCCAAATATGTTAAAGAATATTCTTAGTGGTTCTTAACGAGTTCTGACATCACGTGCAGCAGCAGCAGCAGCAGCAAACTCAGTAGCTGCAGTTGCTGCCTACTGAAGCACCTGACTACATGAAAGAGAACATGCTTTGCTTATTGTGCTTATTGGGACAAAACCAAAGAAACACCTACAATAAATAAGGCATACATTTTCACAGTTACTCAGACAGCTGCTCTATTATGAACTGGTTAAAAGAATTTGCTTGATGAAGCACTCCTGATATATATATGATTTTCATTCCTGTTTCTAAAAATTTAAGTGCATCTTTTGCAGTAGGGGGACAGTTGGGAGCTTGTCATTTTCATGTGGTACAGAGTCCACTCCAGCTGCTTACATAATACAAAATATTTCGAACTCTAAAGACTCGGCTCGTCTTCAGAATGTCACTGCTAAGCACTATAACAGAATAGCAACACCTTTATTAAGCACTGTACGCTGAAGTGACAAAAGCATGCATGAGCACAGCTGCATCTATGGCAATGATTATGCTGATTCAGATGCTTCATCAAGAGCAGGGAGTTTGGGGCTTCTTAAATCTTTGTGACCTCTGTCACCATTTAGCAAGGCTTTATGGCATAGTCTATACACATACTGCCTACTGCTGTCTTAATTCCATCTGTGTCCTTAAGGTATTCTGACTAACAGTTTCAGGGACTTTTGTTATTTAAAAGGTCCCATTGAGGCTACTATCCTGAGTATATGCTAATGGGAATTGCTTTGTCTGACCCACAATTTTTCAGAGAACAGCAAGCCAAAGAGGTTGCTTGTAGAATTCAAAATACCAGTAGTAGTAGTATGCTAGGAATTAAGGCCTTAATGCTTTTGTAGCCTATATAAAAAAAACCCAAAAACATAAATGCTCAATTGCATAATTGAATAGTGGCACATTTTTCCAAGATGATGTGCTCAGATCCTAAGCATTAAGCTATGTTTTTTATTAGTTTAAATATTTAATTAATTGCTTTTTGGAAGGAATGCAAAGAATCATTTACATTTCTGTGTGTAATCCATCATTGTTTGGAAGCAGCAGACTAATTCACCTAACAGCTCTGGGTCCTGTAAAGCAACAGCCATCCTCAAAAAGGCTAACTTCCACAAGCCTCTGGGGTAGGTCCAGTTTGATTTCTCTGGGTTTCGCAAGACCTCACACTGAAACAGAGAAGGGATAAATAGTTAAATGTCTGAGATCTTGTATGTAAGCAGGTTGTATGGATTATCATTAAAGCTTAGGACCTCTTAAGTAGTAACCAGGTTATATCAGGAAATAGAAAGGTCTTTTTTAGTAGCAGGTGGCCCATTTCATCCTGAATCAGAAGCAGAGGCACAACCCATTGCAATGCTAGCAGTATTGCCGAGTCAGTAGGATGAATTTTTGAATGGGAGATGCATGAAGATCTTGAGTTTTTTTGATCAGTAAAGATCCCAGTTGAACCACAGAGCAGAAGGAGTACTCATATGGCAGAAAGTTTGCTTAAGCCCTCCTGGCTGCTGCTATGCTGGAGGAAGAGCCACTGGCTGCAGGCTGAGTGGAGCAGCCACGATGAGCCTGAGACCATCAGAGACAGATTGCAGCAGACCAGGATGTTCTGGTAAGAACAGTAACACTTGCTAACTTGGCTGAAATCAAGCCCAACTATTCAGGCTTCAGCATAATACGGATGTGCATGAGAAATAGGGTGTGGAAGCCTTGTGAAAGGCCACCATCACAGCAAACAAAACTGTTACTAACCTTGGTACTGAAAACCTCCAGTCTCGTCTTTTCTTCAGAAGTAATTTCACAGTTTCTCTTTTTAGAGCTTGCAGCACTTTTCGCTGAGTTTTAACTTCCTCCTTTGCTTTTTTCCTTTCACATCCTGGAAGTACTGAAACATTTCGTAAGGGTTTGTACTGTGTGGAATTTAGCCTTTCAGAGAGTTCAAATTCAATTTGTTTGGAACCATAGCATAAAAGACTTTACTGTTCAGTTATTATGAATTGAACTGAAGCACTTTAATAAAATCAATGCCTGCGTGCAGTATTTTCTCGGTTCAGCAAGGCAGTCTGCTTACATACAGTAATTGGACTTGTGACAGGTAATTAAATGGCTTGTAAGGCCTTTAGGATGCTTGATTACATGAAGAGCCCCACACTAATATATAGTAAATGAGGTGGCTAAGAACTCTGTGTTTCTGTTGATTGGAGAGATATTAAAACTTGTACACTTCGTTGGAGAGAGAGAAGAAAATAAAACGACAAAAGACTATGAGCAGTGGTGACATGAAAAGGGAGCATAAAAGGAAAAGGAGAATGTACTTAGAAACTGGGTTGCCTTGGTTATTTTAAGTCAATCATGCTTACACAGACTGTCAAGTCTTGACTGCTTCAGTATATCATTAAATAATGAACTCGCTCTTTGTGATCACAAAATTCATGACAGTCAAAATTAATCAGCAAGGGATAGAAGCTCTTCACAGAACTTCCAGGTAATGAGAAAGTGAACTGATACTCCAGGAGATACTAAGCACATACATGAACACATGACATGTTTTAAAAAATTTATATTAAAGTACCAGAGACCTAACTGCCGTCCATGTTATTATTACATTGACTTGTAGACATACTGCTTGATGTGTACGGTTGCTCACCCATAATTATGGGATTAAACTGGGATGTGATAAGAAATCTAAAATGCACCAACAGTCTTAGGGGTATTTGTCAAAATTACGAAGCAAGTTTTACAATTTTTTTGAACAGTGGGATGAGAAAAGGCCTCTATTCTTTTTCTGCGTGTTTTTGTAGGCAGCAGTCCAATCACTAGGAGAGGGAGAGAAGCAGAGGAGGGGCCAGAATGCAAACAGAAAAGTATGTTTTGTGGTACCAACAGCATAGGGCCAGACAGAGGAGAACACTTGGGTGAAATGAAAGAGGTTCAACATGAACCTGCTTTTCTCTGTTCTGCACCAAATTTTTCTTTGCTTATAAAAAGTAGCCCTTTAAAAACACAGAGGTTATGCCAAAGAGAGAAGTCCACACACAAGATAATTAAGGTAGCACACTCTTACACACAGCTCTAAGGGACTCATAGCATATCAGTGGGTTTAACACACACATTGAGCTACAGACAGAAATATTTTATGATGAGTATACTAGAGTCAGCCAAGACTTCAGATCAACTTATTAGTCAAAATGGCACATCCATCCACAAAAAGCAGAAGTTGTGTAGACATTTTTGTCTTTTTGCTATTTTACGTATAACTGTCCATCTCAACCAAAAAAAAGAAGTCAATGCTAATAATGCTTGACACGCAAAACTATCTCTTTTAACTAGGTTTAAAAATAAAATAATTCTCTATACTTAAGAATGAATTACTCCCAAATGAGCTTGTAGTAGATCTAGGGGCAAAACAATAAAAAAGGCTCTGATTTGAAACTCAAATCATTCTTCTCACACAGGGCCTTACTAAGAGGTCTTCTGGTTTAATCCAAATTGAAATCCATTTGAGAAGCCTCTGTTTACATTCCTCCCCTACAGCTAATGGAAAACAAAGCACAAACCATACAAGGTAATGTTCTTACTGGTCTATCAACACATACTTTCTTCTTACCACTGTTCCCTTTGCATTCTCCACCCAGAATCTTTTATGATAGAACCCAAAGAGCTTCAGGTGCTCCTCCTTACCACTCAGCCAGTACTGGGGTGCTTCCAAGCTCCATCTGGGAATGACCAACTCCCAAGGCCCCAAGCCAGTGGGTATTTATTGTCTGAGCCATAATGGGGTGCAGCAGGAATTTGGGTCTCATGCCAAAGGTGGCAAAGAGACTGTCTGCTCAACACAGCTTGGATTTGTAGGTGTTCGAATGGTGATACAGGAAAACTATCCATTCCAGATGCAGGCTGTGTTTTTTGCAGAAATGAAGTGCTGTAAGATGCTTTTGTAATTTGAGGGGATGTTCAGGAATGTGTATGCATTTCTCCTCCCTTGATATATGTTGACGTATATTGTACGGAGGAACTCTCAGAGGACACAGTGCTTTGGATCTATAAAATATTCATGACTGGCTCTCTGATAGTACCAGCTGGCAATCTGGGTGTTTGTGTATTTTATTTCATATTTTGGTAGCAATTTAGCAATTTATTAAAAGACTAAGAGAGAAAGCACATGTGCATGGTGCCGTACTTCCAGTGGCAGGGTGATTTTTCAAGCAGTGCAGCAATGGTAAATACAATTGAAATGCCACATTACTGCCTATATTCTGGTTTATGCATCTGCCCTTTTTTTGCCATAGAGAGGAAACACAAATCTGACTTGTAGCATCTCAGATGATGAGCATGAGTGAGACCTGGCATCAATTTTCAGATGCTAGATGAATTTGGAAGAACTGGTGCTGAGTGGGGGCAGGGGAGGAAAGCAAATAAATTAACAGGTCATTTCTTTTCCTTTCAAATTAATAGAGTGCTAGGAAGTAAAACAAACTGTGGAACTTTGTACTCTATTTCTTGCTGATGTTTGTGAGAATCATTTCATACTTTACAAGGTGGCACCATTCCTGTGTTCAAAACCCCCATTTTTACATGCCTGGTATGTCATCATATGTTTATTTTTCCCCTTGTGGTACTGTACTGCTTTTCCCTGTGCATTCATTACAGCTTGTTTCTTCTTGAGGATGGAGCAATATTGTCCTCTGTCATAAGTCACATACAGTAGTAACAGGAATAGTACCTGTAACCAAACTTACAGTTTGCTGTTTGGGATCAGTATATCAGGAAATTTTAGTCTACAGCCAAGTTTTTTTCCCTTGATAATAGATAAATGGTGCTTTGACACAGCTGGGGAGAAAAGCAGTGATCTCCCAAGGTCTGTCTATAAAAATAAATCTGCTTTTTGGGCTTCAGCATGCCTTGTTCTACCTGGTTTTGGCTTTGCTTCTTTCATGGAAGAAATTACAGATGGTAGTATTACCACATGCCTTTAGCACTCCCAAAAAAGATACCACTAACAGCAAACAGGGCAGAGCTGCGGATCCTCTGTCTTGACTTTTTGCCCAAGAGACAATTACCAATGTCAGTATTTAAATGATTTGTTGGTAGAGGTGTGTTAACACCTTTCATGATTCATGGGTCAATGAAGGACAGTGGTGGCTATTTTCAATGAAGGACAGTGTACGTCTCCACCAAGAGAGCAACTGGATTACATAGGAGTTGAAACATTGTTATTTTTAACTCCTTATAGGTGGTCAGCATCAACTTCAGGAAAAGATATATGATTAACCCTGATAATCACTTCAAGATCAAAGGTTTTATTAAAATCCTAACAGGTGAGATAGAGAGTCTGTCTTGATGTAAAAACATGCTTTATGGGAGTGGAAGCAAGCCATAGACATATTTACATCCTCTTTTCATTAACGTGCAGAGATTTAATTTGACACTGTAAGTAGACCAGTCTTATTATTTATTTATAATATAAGCTCTGATGCTCTATCATGGCAGATAGTATCTTCAGAGTCAAGCTGTACTGTTTGTGTTCTGACTCCTTTTGAGCTGTGGCTTTGTGGTATCTGTTTGGCCATGCAGAGTGCAGTGTGGAATAAGTAATCACATAAACAGCTGAGTATAGGCCAAGAAAATGCTGAAGTTTGTCATCATGTGAGCCAAATATGTAAATCCCAATACATAGGCAGAGATGTCAGTGTTTAGATTGAGAATGGATGAAGAGAGTTTTCATGCTATTCGGTGGATGTTCAGAACACTAACATGAATTCCTGTGTTGTTTGTAAGGTAAATAACATGGTGTCACTTAATGGTAAAGCGAGGTGTAAATGTAAGGTCAGTATATGTACAACTGGTTTGCTCTTTTAGTGGCATATACACTTTTAGTGTTATATACAGTAATCACAGAAGTGTTCTTGCACTTCATTCATACATGACAGGCATAACCGTGTCTATTCTTATGTGTACGATATACATGCACATATATATATAAATAGATGAAAATACCACGTACTCTTGGATATATAAATGTACAGATAAAAAGGTAGACATAGTGTAAACAAGGTGATTATTAAGTGTAATATTCTATATACAAAAAATAGAAACCTGGCATCCCTAATTTTAGGGTAAAAATGGTTTCTACTTTTGTTTAAAGACTCTTAACAATATATTATTCTGTGATTGGTGGTGATGCCTGCTTTTGTAAGAACAACATTGTAGTTCTCCAGCTAATGGGAATAGAATAAAGCTGTGAAGAATATAGTGAGCAAAAGACTATGTTGTAGCAGGAGAGTGTGGCATAAAAGGATCCTTCAGGTTATTGAGCTGGGTTATTCCCCCGAGCTTCTGACACTTTATTGTGTATTCTTAGTGTCTTACAGAAGGCAATTTCTTGGGTAGAACATTACCAGTCTGCTCATTGTGAGATTCCTCAGACCTCCAGTTGTGTGCACTCAAATTATTTAGTTTGTGATCAAACAATTGGATTCTTTCACAGGCAAAATTTGGCTGAAGAGGCCAAAAAGTAAAAGGTCTTCCATAGAAGTTTGTGCATAATTTTTGTGGCATTTGATGACATCATCAAGGAAAATTTTAAGGCAAATGAAAAAAACCCCAGCCTACCAGACTGTACCTTCAAATAAAGACTATACTGAACTATACTGAAAATATATTTTAGAATACAGATGGAATTAGTTGACTATTAGTATGCTATGTTACACCATCCAGGCTTCAGACTGGTTGAAAACAGAACTTTTAAAATAGACACCATTTTAGGCTTTTATGAAGTAGGGTAAAATGTGAAAAGAATGTATTCATAATATTTTTTAGCATTAATAGTGTTTTGTTTTAAGAGAAGGTTTAATATTCTCATAAAAGTCTGCATATTTCATAAGCTCCCCTGATACATTCATCTCATCCCTGCCAAAATATTTGTAACCTTACAAAAAATTTAAGGTGTGGGGTTTTTTTTAAGTGAATTGATTTTTCAAACAGAGTTGTGTGCGTTTTCAGTATAATCAAAGTACATTGCCAGCAGGTCAAGGGAGGTGATCCCACCCCTCTGCTCAGCCCTGGTGAGGCTGCACCTGGAGTGTTGTGTCCAGTTCTGGGTTCCTCAGAGCCTCCTGGAGCTCCTGGAGCAGGTTCAGTGGAGGGACACAAAGCTGACCAAGAGATGGGAGCATCTCTTTTATGAGGAAAGGCTGAGGGAGCTGGGCCTGTTCAGCCTCAAGAAGAGGCAGCTGAGGGGGGGCCTCATCAATGTCTATCAGTATCTGAAGGGAGGGTGCCTAGAGGACAGACCCAGGCTCTTCTTGGTGGTGCCAAGCAATAGGACAGGAAACAATGGGCAGAACCTGATGCAANCAGGGAGGTTGGGCCAGATGACCCCTCTGAGGTCTCTTCCAATCTGACCCATCCTGTGATAAGACAAGAGAGCCCTTCTGAGTTTTTACACTGTTCATATGCATGCTGTCTAATGTCATCCTCTTTTGGGGGTTTGCTTTTTTATTTAATGTAAATAGGAAAAACCCATAAATTCCCGACAAAACTTTCTCACAAGAATGGTTCTCGCAAGGGTTTCTCGCTGTAAAATCTTCTGTTTCACTTTTAGGTCAAACATAAACCTCATTACATTTGTAGGTGAAGTCTGAAGGTCCCACCTTTTTTGACAGGCAGCATGACTCAGAGCACAAGAGCTCTCTGCATGTGTTTCCACAGTCCTAGTAGCTGATTTCCTCTCATGCTTAAATTTTTAGAAGAAAAATATTATTATATTTTATTAACAAGAACTAGTAGTACTAGTTTGTAAATTAAAACATTTCTTTCCATCCTACTTTACTTTTTAATTATAACATTTAGGCATTCTCCCCTGGCTGTGGGGATACTGAAGCAGCAATGTTTGGTTGTGTTGCATAGTGTTGCACAGTTTATCGGAATCTATTAGGCTTCAATATCTCTGCAATACTAGCACTTTTAGCAGGCTGTTCTTTGGGAACTAATACATTTACACATTTGTTCCATGTCTGCCTAACCGTTCTAGTCTGCAAGCCATACAGGAGTCAGTGTCTTGGGGCAGAACACCACAGGGTGGTGGCCCCAGAGAGCCTCTGACTCCCTGCTTGCCCCAGCTGGGGATGTGCATTCCCGTGTTGCTCCTGTTTTTGCACACCCCAGTGCTGGGCAGGGAATGCAGCCTGGTGTGGGTGCTGGGCTGGAACTGGCCACAGGGATCATGTTAATCAAGAGCCATCATCATCACACATGCCCCTTGCCGAATGTCACTAATCAGAATCAAATGCTCCCAACCTTAAGTGAGGAACATGAACATTAAACTTGCTCTATTAAATGATAGGGGATTTAAACATAGCTTTGCCTTTGCTTATGTAACTCTTTCTCATTCTGAATTGTATATACTTTTTTTTCCCTGAGAGATTGGCCAACATTCAAAAATGTCAATGCCTACATGTAAGAGAGCAGATAATCACAATGTGAGGAAAGAAAGCAATGTGTGAGTTGTTAAAAATATAACCTAATTTCTATTTAAACTTAAATCAAAACCACTGGTAGCAGTACTAGACAAGCAGGCCTCTGGATGTTTTTTGCTATCCAAATGTTAATTAGCATTTGATTTTAAAAGCTTGGGAAACACAGGTTCATATCAGGCACTTCTGTAAGAAAAAAGTGATGGTAAATCATATCAGAAAAATAAACAGAAGACCTTTTTGGCTTTTGTGTAGTCTGCAGTCGAGTGGCTGAGATCTACTACAAAGCATAAAAGACCCAGGCAAATTTCAGAATGAACCTTTTCAGAAATCAGGGAGTATTAATCTGGTATGTGTTTTAGCCTCTGTAAATGCTGATTCAAATCATTGTAGGCATAAGATTTTACCAGCTGCTTCTATAACTCTTCCAGTCATCTCAGTATTTGATTGGGAGCATGCATACACATTTTGTCATAAGTTTTTCACACACAGAGTGTCAAAAACTACACTAGCAGTGGTTGGAATCTGCTACTTAGAAGGGAAAACCAGAGCTGAGTACTGATCTGATTCCCTGCTGACAAAGAAACAAATTACCCTATGTCAGCTGCTTCACTGCAACTGCTTATGTGCCAGAAACACAGTGCTTAAAAAATTAGAGTTTTACCATGAAAAAAAAAGCCACAAGATGAACGGAACTGTAGCATGAAGCAAGGACTTTACTGAGAGGGGTATAACACTGTTTCTGTCCATAATGATTTTTTCAGAATGGCAGAGACTCATGGCTTGATGGAGAGATTGGAGAAAGCAGTGACTCGACTTGAATCATTATTTTCAGATTCACACAGATCTGGTGGAATGGAGTGTGATGCCATCAATGGAGTCAATGGAAGTAAGTATGTTATTTTGAAGTACCATCTCTCTGTTATTAAAAAAATTAGAAGTAATGTATATTTTTGTCTTCTAAGAGGGAATGCAATCCCACCCCTTACAAATACTGTATCAAAATAAAATAATTTAAAAAAAATTTATTTAGAAATGCCATGTGACAAGCTTAGTAGCACGTACAGTTCTAAACTAATATGGCCTAGAAAGTTCAAGATTTTACTGTTTTTTAAATATACTGTCCATATCTCAAGCTTTATCACTCTTTCCATTTTATCACTTACATTGTTGTAAATAACTCACCAGGCGAAAATGTCTGCTTGAGCCCAATTAGCAGAAGAAATGAGACATCCCCTTAATGTACAGCATAAATATTCCTATAGAAGTCACCAATATAAACACTGTTATTTGCCAGGTCTGTCTGAATTTCACAGTGCAGACACACTTAATTTAATTGTTTAACATCCTTAATCAAACATGAGTTTGTTTGGAAGCATTTGCTCGCTAAGGACTGCTATACATCCATGGCCTTACATTCTTATCTCTTGAGCTCTCTTTTCTCATGTGTCTCTCCAAAGCACTACAGTGCAGAATATACTAAAAAAGTCTATTGTTCATTTTTTCACATCATATCATGGAATCATATTTTTTAACGCCTTAATTTTTGTTGTACCTGAAAGTTACAGGGTAAATAACTTTATAGATGTGGTACTTCTAAATCTGATTGAATAGAAGTTCCCTTTCCTTTCTCCAAAACTTGTTTTTTCATACAGAACCCCAACATACATCTCTTTTAATAGCTTCATGTTCTTTGCTTTCTGTATTCTTTGCCCTTGCTTGCATTCTCCAGAGAAGAGCACATCCCAGCATGGACTCAGCTGCTGTACAGAAGCTGCAGGACACCCGGAAAGTTGCAGGCAGCTTCCTTTACTGACACAGCAGCAAGTGAAGTGTGTGAGCTGCTGTATTGTCTGCTGTGCCAGCCCTGACCCAGCAACAGATGCGAGGGACCTTCCCTGCACTCCTGTGTGCTGTGGGCCTGCACGCTGGCAGCTGCTATGGAGCAGCTGACTGAGACCAGTGTGTTTCTGTGGCAGGAAGGGAGCATCTGCCAGCAGGCTTCCATGACAGATGAGTTAGCCAGTCACAGGAAGCTTCAGTAAAAAAGTGCTTGCAGTCCAGATAAAACGTAGACAGCTAGTATACCATAGCAAAGTCCTGGAGAAATACAATCCATGTACAAACTGACAAATAAATCAATCACTACTAGGAATTATGCAGTTCTCAATGATACAGAATTCAGTCTTGTAATGAGTCCATTTAGATGACTCTCTGTTTATCCAGAGCACAGTACTGCAGAACCAGGGCTGCTTTTAGAACAGGAGGTAACTCACCATGCCAGGTACTTCCATGAAAACTGCGTATATTCTTGACCTAACTTAAGAGCTCAGTCAGGTGAAAAGATTCACCCCCCAGGGAAGCAGAGCCTTAATGCCCCAACAGATCCCTAGAAGAAACCAACTGAGAAGCCTTGTTGAAGTGTGATTATAAAACACACCCACGGGGAGACTGCAGTAAGAAGCTGAGATGAGCAGCACCATGGGGTGCTTGCCAGGCTGCACGACTCCAGGCAGAGCTGTCTCACGGGGACTCAGGAATTAGCTTTTGCTGATGCAGTTGGGAAAGTCTTCAGTTTGTGTGACTGATACGCCTACAGTGCTCCAAGCTGTGTGCCTGTGTCACTGTGCCTCTGCAGAGGTTCACGTACGTGCCACAGCCACTGTAGAGGAAACAGTCCCTTCTTTCTTTTTCTCCTTTAAAACTGACATTTGAGCCAGAATGTGACCTTTATTAAATCTCCAATGGAAATGCAGGTATATTGCTTTTGTCGACCGTGACCCCCGCCCCCTAAAAGACCATTCCATAATTATTAAAAAAAAAAACCACCTTGGCTTTTCAATTAATACATTTTCAGAAACAACAAAATAACAAGGAGTATGGGGTATCTGTACCTTTACCATTTTCCTAACTGGCATTACAACAACAGGATTGCAAATAAATCATTCAGTTGCTCTGCACAGCCCACAGCAAATTCTAGTAAATGCTCCTGGGAGTGAGCTGCATTGAATAGTAAAAAAATAGCATAGTTGCTTTCTAGTTCTGCATAGGACAGTTTGGTGAACTGTTATGTAAAACTCTGCTCTAAACAAAATGTTACAATGATTCTTTTGGAAACATACATAGATTTTGACAAAGAACATAAATGGGCTTTGGAAAGTATCTCCACAGCTAAAACCTTTTATGTATTAGGTCATCTGAGGGGTTCACACACAAACACTTATTATGGAAGAAAGCCCAGAAATTCCTCAGAATTATAGGTGAATGGCATCAAGAGAACAAAAGGAGCCTTTAAGTCCCACCTAGCTGACTAACTACATTTTCTTTTCCACACAGGCCACTGCAAACTCTAGTTGCCAGAGCCTGTCTTTTTCTGTCATGGAGCCAGATGACTCTTGTGGAATAAAGAGGGCTTTCACGATTATGAATTTGGACACAATTGTCATATAGTACCAAAAGATTAAAGCAAATTCTCTGGGGAAAGCCTTTTCAGAGCAATCTTCAGGCTTCATTAATGAGGGAGAGAGGCAGGGAAGAATTTTAACCTTGTTCTCTCATATCCTACACGTCATAGATTCACGTGTGTCATTCCTACTGGATCTGGCAAAGGTTCTGAGGCATAGACAAGACATGAGGGAGTAAAGGGAGGGCTGGAAAGCATCCAAGGAAAGGTTATTTTTGCTATCTTAACAGGTACCACATAGAGCCATGTAGAAGCCAGGTGTTTAAGAAACTAAGCCCCATCTGCATTTTCTGACTGTCCACTTTATCAGGAAACTGCTCTGTGTACCATATAGAAAATAACAGCTTTATTCCTCTTTTGTAATGTATAGCATATATATAGTCAATAGGATACATCATCTGGAACACTTGTTTGAGCTTTCTTTATCCAGTGACAGTTTTGCAAGGTGAGACAACAAAATGAGGAGATGACAAAGCCACATCTCACTGCATAAATCTACTGCCAGCCCATTTCAGACTCTCTTACTGAAAATGGAATTAGTTGCTATTAAAAGCCACCAAACAACACAGAGATCTTTAGGAATGGGTGGGTAGTATAAAAATAGTTGTTAAGTACAGTGCAGGTTCTTTTTAGGGGATACTATTTGGTTAAGGTACAACAGGGGAATTTTGTTAAGAGAGTTAGACTTCTCAGGTCACTCCTTTGAAGGGCTGAGAGATGTTCATTTTAGCACGTTATTTTAAGAAAAAAGAGGCTTCCCATTACATTATACACAGAAAATTCTCTTCAAGTTCTTATTCAAGTTCTACCAAGAGCACGATTTTTTCTTTTCTTTCTATCTAGGACAAAAATAATTATACATCTTTTTTCACTGATTTCGTAAATCAGAAATGAAGTTACAGCAATCTCCTTAGTTTCTATGATACATCTCCTCCGTCTGCTACACAGGAATGTCCTATGCATTATGTACTTTATGAACCCATTATAATGGAATGTTCCTCTTCTACAGGCATAGCACCATATGTTGAAGCCTTTGATAGGCTGCTGAATGGAAGTGTTGCTGAGTTTCTCAGGTACAGCAAGATACTTGAAGGTGACGTGAAGACACATGTAAGTATTTACTCTGATTTTCCCATGATGATACAAGTGTACAAGTCTTGGAATATGTGTGATCAGCCTTGATTTCTGAGTAGAGAAGAATCTTGTAGTAGTGATAGTCTGGCATAACACACTGAGTACAGTTGGTTTGGGAAGGGCACAAGGTTGTATGGATTCATAAGAAGAGTTTGCTTGCCTTCTACAGCACCAAAGTTGAACACCATAGAATGCAAAATATATAAATATTCTCAGTCACAAGCAATTTGAGTAGTTTTGTTGGCTGCTGAGCTTTTTGCAAGACAGGAACACAATTAAGAACTAATGCCAACAAATTAGTAGCAAATAACAGGTGGGCCCAAGCAGTGATAACTTCCTGTAGTTGTTTTCTAGGCATGTGTATCATCATTCCAATTAATAGAGAGATTTTTTCCTGGTTGGTTGTTTTTATTACTCACATCTCTTTCATTTGTAACAATGTAGCAAACTAAAAAATTATTCAGCCATATAAATTACCCTTTTTAGAAAACATATGTTATAGTAAGGAATTACTATGCTATCATTTTCGTTATGACAATACTGTCTAACCTTATGATCTTAACCTTGTGATCAGAACTTACTTGTCTAATTTTATTTTTTTAAGCCAATCTTCCCTAAAATGGGTGCTGATAGAATTGACAAAGTATGGACTCATCTTACCAACAGCTTGCTGATATAGATTAGGGGAAAAAAACCAAAAACACATCTCCCACACAAAAGAGCTGGGGTGACTGTGAGCTGGATCTGAAGGAGTGAAGCTTTTGACTTCTCCAGTAGATCCATGCCATCAGGCCTTCCTCTGTGTGTACGGTTCCCAGTTGATTGCAGCTGCTGCTCTAACAAACACTGTAGCCAGAAAAACATGCAGTTCTAAAAGCTACTGAGATTCATGTTGCAAAGCCAACATAAATATTCTTCAGGACAACCAAAGCAACCAGTCTACTTACAGAGAAAGATGACTGGATTATTCTGTGATCTGTTTTTTTCTGTGATGTTACGTGTTCTGGTTTGTAGGATAGAGTTTCTGACCAAGTTAGGTCTAGAAACTAGGAGATAGTAAGGAGACCAGGCAATTCTAGAGGATCTTTGTGCTTCTAAGGAAATGCTGCACTCCCTTTTTATTTGAAAAAGCCTAGACAATTATACTATAAGCTACAATATATGTACTTGGTTCTTCAGAGAAACTAGGGGAAAATTAATAAATGGGATGTCAGGGGGTTGGAGAAAGAATTATGAACCTAACTGAGCAGAGAACTGCTCCCTGGAAAGAACTGATTCTAGCTTGGTTTTCACATTCATTAGACATCATTATTTTGCAGTTGGCTTCTCAACAGTTTAGATCTGAGTGATACAAAAATAGCCTTACTACTAATACTAAGCAGGGAAAGGGATTGCATTTAACATTCTAAATTGCTAAACCCTTTTTAATATACACTATCTGTAGATGTTTAAATAATTAAATCAGTAAGTGTATTAATTTATGCATTTGTCACTATTTCATACTCATAATTCAGTCCATATAAAAGATTATTAATAATTTGTCAGCCAAGTCTGTGGACAGTCCGTAGCATATTGTTGATGATACTGTAATGCAAGCTGTGATATGGAATATTTGTTAGTGCTTTGAGCTTAGACATTGCATTAGCTTTCCTTACATAAAGAAGCTGGTGATTCTAATTGCAGCCTACTAAATATTCTGAAATCTTAGATTCTGAATTTACAACATGGAGCGGACTGTGGTTGCCTTATGCTCATGCTTATCACAGAAGCAACATCTGTGCTTTACCTTAACAAGTGGAACAAGGAGTATTTTTCTTCTGGGTGTCTTATAGAGCATGTGTCCTCAGCATTATACTTGCAGCTGCTGTCTCTCTCCCATAATGAGCTGAAGGGAAGGTTGTATTTTATTTCAAAAAACACCTGTTGCCTTGAAAAACCTCACATACCTGACGGACCAGAATGGTAATATGAGAGAAAGAGAGACTTCATATTATGCTAAAGAAATGAGGGATTTACCATGATGTGTTCCGTGCTGATGGCTGTAATGATTGTGTGGTTTGTGTGCCTGGCAAAAGGAAGAAAACAGACGTAACTGATATCTGTTGGGGAGCCCCATTCCTATTTTTTCATCATGCTGTACTCTAAAAAGTCTGTTGAAAAAACAAACAAACCGTAAAAAAGAACTAATAGCTAGGTTCTGGCTCTGTTAAACACAGCAGCACAGTGCATTTTACAAAGATTCGTTTATCAGAGTTCTGCTTAGGCTCAGTCTTGAGAGCAACATATTTCTCATTCAAATTACAATACACATTATGGCGAATCTCTGAGGTCAACTGCACTGAAGAAATGAACCACTTTTTCGAAGACAGGGAGAATGGTTAGGCTATTACATACTCTATTTAAAAATTACCCTAAACAGCTAAGGTAAGATCTTTTCCCTGTTCTGTCACTGTGAAATAAAGATCTGGTGATTACATGGATATTTCTATGAGATGGAAAGTCCCCTACAGGCGCAGATTTTGTGAAACCACTTTCTGCTGCCCATGTCATAACTGTGAAGTCAGAGAGAGAGTGAGTGTGGCCAGGACTGCTACCAACCAGCTGTCTTTGACCTGACATACCAGTGTCTCGGAGGCTGTCATCAACTATTACAGGTTATAACAGTCCTGAAGCTGACTCACCGTATGTGCCAACACCAAACCATCCTTCTGTCAGAATGAGGGAAATTCAAAATCAGTATAAAACAGATCATGACTCTACAGCATAGGCCATGAATCCAGCAGTGCAGAAAATGTGTTAAGGATGACAAAGAGCTGCTTGTGGAAGACATAGTCTACCTTTAGATTGTGTCCCAGTGAGGAAGCTGGTCAAGCAGGTTTGATGGGCTCCTCGCCTTGTCAGAGCAAAGCAAGCAAGATTTCAGAAGGCCAGGAAGCAAATTTTTTGTAATGTGTTTATTATGAGCTTCTTCACGTTATTTTTGTTTATGTGCTATCTCAAGTGGTGGAGTACTTTGGCTTGAGTTTGGATAATGTACCAGATGAGACATCACGATAAGAAGAGAATGTACTGGGTCTACAAGAGAAGGACAGATAACCTCACATTTCCATATTTTAGTATTTTATGTGGTAGAGCAGAGCAGAGCATAATTACAGCCTTTTGTCAAACACATAAGCTCATACTTGCCGTTTTTTTAAATGTTTGTTTGTAAAAATCTTTTAACCTCCCAACTCCACCAGTTGAAAGAACAGGTTGTCTGTGTGATTCATTTATGTTCCCTCTTCTCTCATCCAAGCTATTTATCTTGAAATGGAAAACTATGAAAATATGGATGCTTTTTCCCTCCTCTCTTCCATCAACTTCCAGCTGCTGAAATGCAGAGCTCAAGACAGGATCTCAAACAGCTTGGAGCATTCAGAAATAAAGTGGTTGTTGGTTGCTTATTGCACTTGCTCCTTATTGGAAGAGAGTTTAGATGCAATCTGTTACATGTATGACTGCATGAACAAGGTAGCAATGAGAAATAATTCACACCACGTTACCCAATCTGCAGGAGTTCTCTGTGTGCATGCACTGGTTTCTTGTCATGGTGAGCAGAGAAAGCAATGTCCACCCTACAAATGTTGTATGCACGTACCCAGAGAGTTTCTTTTCCTTATCTATTACATGAAAGCAGTGACATTCTTCTCTTCTTCTTCCCAGTAAAGTCCACATAAATATAAACAGAGAGCTGAAAGCAGGGGATACGTTTTATTAGGTATATATGCACTTTGCAAAGTGCCACTCTGGTTTGGACTATCATTGAAGTTAAAAAATTCTACCTTCCTCTTTTATTTCCCGAAGAGTAGTTATGACACATGAAATAGCTGCATGTTGTCTTTTTGTGTAAGAGATGCTGAAGAATTAGTTGATGGCAAACAGGATGTGCTGCTGTCTGTACTACACCAAAAAACCCCCACTTTTGCCCCTTATCTTAGGAAATCTAAATGCAGACTATCACACTCATTATTTGACTGATTCCTCATTAACAAGGCAATTTGCTTACAGGGCAACAGAATGCACAAGTGTATTCTCGTGTTCATCTTTTGTGCTCAGAGGCTGTGTGGTTTTAGGCATTGTGTTGAAAGTTGAATTAGAGCTCAGAGAGGAGGATGATGTCAACATACCCAAAGAGAAGCTTGCTGTCAGGCTGCCTTTGCATTTCTGTGAGAGGTATTTTCTGCCACATGGAATAAACACCCAAACCGAGGTGTTGCTGCAGGACTGGGAAAAAATGGAATACATAAAAAAATAATAAAAAGACATAGTTTTGACAGCATACAAAGTGCACTCAGCTGAGAGAAAGAGTTTGAAGTGTAGAAAGTGGTAGTGCTGTCCACCAAAAGGTAAAATCAAATCATCAACATTAGAAATCTGTCAATGTTTAAGTTGATTTTGTAATGCTAATCCAGCTGTTTCTCACTCTATATATGTACTACAAGATACTTCATAACATAAGCAATAAAGAATGTTCACTTTAATAGAAAAAAGATATAAATGCAATATATACAATCTAGCCAAGAGGCTAATTTAGAAGTTACTTTAGGAAAAACCTGACATTCTAGGAGTTTTACAGTTTTTGGTTGCTCTGTTCCGAAGGACAACTTCCCAAATGGCCTAGGGATTGAATCTGGCTTTCAAAACAAGCAGGATTTATTGGGTCAGGTGCAGTGGTGTGCAGACATGCTTGCACCTATTGGACTGTAAGACACCTGGTTGGGAATTAAGATGGCTCCAGAGCATGAAGGACCTGTCCATTCCAAGTCTGGAACAACACCCTCTGAAGGAGTGGGAGTTTTTCCAGTAATTATGATAGGACATGGATCAGGCTGATCTTGACACTGACATTGAAGTAAATACCACTTGTTTTTCTTATTATTTAAAAAGGCGAGGAAGAGATAAAACTCAAACAGATAGTATTGAAAAATAAATGCCACGGTGGCCAATACTGGGCATTTAGTTGTGTATTGCTGGCACAAGAAACATGCACCTGTAAATCTAGGGGAGATGGTGGTGGGAATATATAATGCAAACATTCCATATGGCATTTCCTCAGAAACGTAAGAATCCAGAAATACAAACACTCAAGGCTGTCAAGAGTTATTCATAACCTGTTTTCATGGGGTTTCTTTGCATATGGAGTAGTTCCTGACAGTTGATTTCAGTTGAACAGTAGTTCCATAAGCAGTGGGTTTCAAAGTAGTGCAGCTGATCAGGGACTATTACAGAGCATTTTAGACCAAGGTCTAAAACCAGTGCCCCCTAAAAAGGATTATGTGTGTATATGGTTACCCAGTTGGGATTTTCTGATCTCCCAAGGATGCTAGAAAAAGGAATCAGAATTATTTGAGTGGGAAACTTTGGATGCAGTGCGAAAACAAAGAAAAATCCATCATG
The DNA here is from genome assembly GCA_013397975.1 of Machaerirhynchus nigripectus. Lineage (NCBI taxonomy): Eukaryota > Metazoa > Chordata > Aves > Passeriformes > Dicruridae > Machaerirhynchus > Machaerirhynchus nigripectus. The sequence continues at coordinate 717,276 of VZRQ01006438.1, read as the reverse complement.
TTTGCCCAAGAAAATGTTAGATAAGTTGCTCTTAGGAAGAAAAATCTGATCATGAAGGGTTCTTTAACTGACCAGATGAATTCAGAATAATATTTAGTGTTCAGGCTAGATATAAGGTCCATGTTTTACCAATCAATTTACTTAATGAATGGAGCAATTAATCAAGGCATACATTACATTTTTGGCCATTTGAAGTCAAAGTCAAAACTGATCATATGCTTTAGCTCATGCTAATTTTGCTATCCTCTATAAAATTTTTTCATCGAAGCCCTTTAAGAGAATATTTGAGTCAACTGGCAGGAAAACAGTTTTTCTTGGTGGTTTTCCAGGAGAAGCAGTGTACAGACTAGAGGCATAAGTGTTCCACAAGTTGAAAACCACTGCGTCAGCTTAACCAGAAATCATAAGGTGATAAAATTACATGGCTAAAAGAGCAAGCTAAATCACTGCCAGCTTTAGAGTGTGAACCACCTGCAGTCACAGCCACAAATACAGCATGAGAGTGTTTGCACGAGCCTGTTTCAAAGCCATTGCCTAGGACACTTGCTAGTGTAAAGTCAGGAGAAAACTTATTAGGGAGGGTTGGAAATATGGAGTTGGCACAGAGCTGAGGTCCATGAGGAAGCCTTGGTAAGGTAATCAGACTTTTACTTTTCTCTCTGTTTTAAAGCAGTCCATGATCTAGAGGGCATAGGTGACAGTCATCTCAGGCACTCGGTCTCACAACAGTGAGATGTGTGGTTCTCACAGCAGTAATTTCTAGTGAACCACTGCCACATTACACTATTTTGATCCATTAGAAAAACCAAGACAGCATCTTTTCTATTGTCATCAGCATGAACCTTTTGTGACCAAAAATTCTTTTTACTGGTGCTCGTAGTTCTTATTTCTCTGGTGAAAATTATGAGTTGGCGTAGTAACATAATTTAAACCCATTTGTCTCAAGCTGAGAAATATACATCCATGAAAGCTTTTTTTTCCCCCATTTTTTTCTGCTTCGGGACACATGCTTGAATGATGTCATTTGTTGCTACAGGCTACGAGTAAGTCTTTTATTAATTTTCGATCTCATTCTTTCTGAAGAGCATTTGTACACTCTTTGCACTCATCTGCCTCCCCATCCCTGACCTGCTTTTATTCTGCTAGTTGATGGTTGCAACTGTTTTGAGTGTATAGAAATGCTGGGCTTGGAAACTGAGAAAGCTGTTCATTGTCATCAGCAAAAAACCAAACAATGAGCTCAGAATCTGGCTCTTCAGTCAGTTTCTAGTAAAAAGGAGTTCAGTGAATAATGAGAATTAAGCCACAAGGGAAACCAGTGTGCGGTTTGAATGTTGTTTTAAATAAGCTGGGAATGCTGTCAGGAGTGATGAGGGTATAATGTGGCCACAAATGTGCATTGCTTCTTTTTATCCAGTATGAATTGCATGATCAATATGGTCACATTTCTGAATGTTGAAGAGTCCATTAGGATAGATTAAACCATACCACTGTCACTGCTAACTTCTTTTAGTCTACTGACACCCATAAATTGAACTATGTATTTCCACATTTAATCTGAACTGCAAAGCTGTTTAAGTATTGTTGCATAGTTTCATAAGTTCAGTTATGTGTTTTACTTTAAATCCCAGAGATACAGTAAAAAGTCTCATTTATGATCTTTATGTAGAGCTTTGGGGCTGAAATACCTCTTTCGTGTTGCTTTAATACATGTTCTGTTTAAAAAACTACCTTACTTCAGATCTGTTTTTCAATCGTATCCTCGCCTTTCAGAGAGGCCGACGCTCCCTCTCCAAGTACGTGTAGGCTTTTGTTATTTAGCACCTCTGAAAAGGAAAACACGGTTCAGGTGGGAAGAAATATTACATATTATTATAGATGTTTGAGCTTTAAGTTTTGAACTTACTTCCATGTTAGCAAATTTTGGTTGGGGGCCTGGGATTCTTTCAAGGTGATAAAAGTGGAAGTGAATTTAGAAGGAGACAAGTTCTGGCACTTTTAGCCTTTGAGTTGCATTCAGGGAGCTCAGTGGGACTACTTGCAGAGTGAGGTGTGTGGGCAACGTCACCAGTTGTCTTGAAGTGCATGAGGGGCAGAACATACAAAAAGTCTTTTCAATATAAGAACCTATTTTTCCAAGCTGTCTCTCTAAAGATAGTACAATTTCTTAGAAATTAGTGGGTCTCCAGTCTTTATTAGGCAACTTGGTATTTGTCAGACAGAGAAAGTCAAGAAATCAGTTCTTCAGAAGGGTGCTCATTGAACACTGCTAGAAGAATGTTTATTAAGTAGTACCTCAAGAAGTGCTGTAACCTTTTTAATTTACAGAGAGAAGCATCTGAACTTCCTAGAACTTGTATTTGTTAAATCAGGGACACATGAATGACATCCTAAGGCCTGTGAAATTGTAGTCTTTACTGAAATTTCCTTAGTATGGATTTGGACCTCCACTGAGAAGGGCTTCTGACAGAATAGCTGGGGATAGAGTGGGGCTGCTTAGCAGCAGCCTCAGGGGCAAAACAGTCCATCAGAGAAATAACCAGAGTGCCTGCAACCAGCGCAGCAAAAGCGTGTTTGTGAAGATCACAATGAGACCTGCAAGCCCCGAGATCTCTGCGGTTCTCTGATGTGCTGGCTTGCAGAATATGTTCCATGGAGGAAATTTAGGTTTGCTTTTCCTCAGGGAAATGAGGTCTTTCCACAAATAGTTCCTCAACACTGGCAACCAGGTCCTCCAAAGAATTCTGAACTCAGATGTTCATGGGGGAAAAAAAGGCACCTGAATTTAAAAAACTGTTCATCTTGATAATAACAAAGTTAGGACTTCATCACTTCAGTACCTTGTATGCAGTTCCTGTTTATTGAAAGAAGTAATGCACATTTTCAGAGATGCATAACGTAGCTCCAGGTAACTGTAGAAACTAGAAGCTTCGAAGGGCTGCGAAACTTTAATGTACCCCACTTTCTGTTCTTCAGTGAAATCCTGAACTGAGCTGCTTTCCCTTTGCCATCTCTCTTTGAAGCTGGCCGAGCAGTTAGCCCGTGTCCTGCCGCCGGCGGCCGCCGAAGGGCTCCACACGGGTGCGGATGTTAGCAGTAGCGCAGGAGGATGTGAAGAAGTAGAGGGAGACCTTCCTGGCTGAGTTCCAGCAACACTTCATTCCAAGGGTTGGAGCAGGGAGTGTCACCGAAGGGATCAGGAGCAGGAAAAGGCCCTCTGATGGTCCAAACAAGGGTATTTGAGGGCCAGGAAAAAAGTGGGGGGAAAACTACACAGAACCAATGGAAATGCGGGAAAGAGGAGGGATTGAGGGTACAATAGCCAATCACAAAACTTTGGGATGGTAACCGAAACAGATGAACCAATAAAGCATCGAACTTCACCGAACTTTCTGGGGAGCATGCATATTAACTAGGGAACGTGAATAAACATAAGGGAATCAACATAAAACTGGGAGGGGAGCAACCCGGGCTGGTAGGAAGGGACGAGCATGATTGACTTATCAATCTATCTCCTCTTGGGTTTCCTCCCACCATAGGATTTGAGGTCTTTCTGAAACCCGCTCGGCCTGGGTGACTCCCCCATTTCTTGGAGAAACCTGCTTGTTTTGGCAGGCTAGTCAGGATGAAGAGCTGTAAGAGCTCTGTCAGGAAGACTGTGGCCAACTGCCTCCCTATGCAGGTTGGGGTGCTTTCTGTCTACTCTCCCTAATACAGATTACCAAAAAAAATTACCATTTCATTATGGCATAACCTTTGACATGTGATACAAAGAATATTCATGTAATGTTTTTGCTTAAATGTATTCCCCCTGGAAAAGCCTTCTGCTTCAGGAGACCTAGGTTATTTAACAAATTTGAGGCAGGTCAGATCCCGCTTATCACTGATTGCTGTTACTCATACCGTAATGTGCATAAAATATACTATTGACAATCTCTGGTTAATAGAAGCTCCAGCCAACAATGGTGGCCTGGTATAGATTTTAGTGATGCTTCCTCTGCACTGGAGAGAAGCCATTTGTTCTTTTGGTGGTTTTATACTTGTTTTTAAAATGTTTGGCTCTTTTTATCTGTTTGTTTCTGTGATGATCACTAATGGCATATTACAGACGCAGAAAATGACAGCACAAAGCCCGGACAACTGAGAAACAATTTTGTGGCTGTGTCCAGTCTATAGAGAAGCACCAGGGATCGGGTGCTTACATCTAGATCAGGTGCTGCAATGTGACAACAGCACCTCTTACTTCTACTCATGTGGAGGCCTTTAAATGTAGATCATGACTGTGTGCTGGGCAATGAGATGGCTTGGAAATCTCCAGTAGGTGACTTGGCCCTTTGCAGAAGACTGCAGTCTGCGATGGAAATGGCAGACTTGAATTCTTGAACATTGTCAGAACTGCTCAGAAAAGAAAGATGTTGAAAAACCCTCAACACTTTAATCTGTAAATAGACCACATCTTGAGTAATGAGTGGACTTCTTAGTTTTGCACACAATTCTCAGCATTTTTCTAAGCCAAATCTTCTGGAATCCCTAAGTATCAGTACATTACATCTATTTTTGGAACTTCTGTGTAAAAGTTGAACAGAGGTCAGGAGAGTTGCAGATTTTTGGCTGCTGTCAAAGAGGTTCGTGAAGAATTTGTGAATCTGGAAGACAAAAGGCAGCATGAGCTTTAGGAGAGCATCAGCTAGTCAACAGCTTTGGTCTGGCCTTGTTCTTCCTCTCTTATGGGTGGTGAAGGTTATTTGAGATGTTTTTGGAGAATATGATCTCCTATTGCTTCACTTGGCAGTAATAAGTAGCCGCAATGGCAGTAAAGCAAAATATTTTTATCCATTTGAAACGGTGACAGATGAACAAAATAACTGATTGTTTCTGCTACTAATATTAATAATTAATTAATTAACAAAGCTGACATTTAAATAGTATTTGTTAGGTTTTAAAGTTAACAGTCCCCTTGAAATCAATCAGAGAGACACATGTCATTCAAAATTGAGAGAGTTTAGAGGAATTTCTGGAACACTGTGGCAAACTTTATTGGTGCAAAAGGTGCAGAATATGTATATTCTTTACCAAGGCAATAATATTGAAATTTATGTAAAAGCAACTGTGGTGGCTTTACTCCAGTTTCCTTTACTCCAGTTCATCTGTACAGTTCATGTTCCAAACGGAGAAATAAAATGGCAGCAACGACTTACCCTAAACAATTCCATCTGCCTTACATCATTAATTAGCACTGAGAGATCTTTAAGAACAGTATAGTTTGAGCTCCACCCGCGGTAGGAGCTCTTGAGTGGTTTCAGTCACCGTGAAGCTTACTAAAAAGTAAAGTTAATGAACAGAAATACAGATGCTACTCTGAAACAAGTAATATTGACCAGCACTGGGCACAGTAACATGACACAGTGTTTAATACACTGGCAGATATAAACACCCAGAGACTCCAGCACCAAAACAATTGATACAAAACAATTGGTACTGTACAGGCAATAGCAATGCTGAGAAATTATAACAAAAATTCCCTAATATAGACATAGCAATGAAGACTGAAAAACACCAAAGAAACCCAGCATAGGGGACAGCTGATTGGTGGTAGTCAATGTATCTGTCTGAAAATAGAAAAGAAAATAGCTGGTGTCTGGTTCTGTCAAAACCAATGGCAAATCTCCCACTGGATACAAAACAGACTTCAATTTCGACTTCAATTTCAACCCCGTTTTCTTCATGGACCAGTAAGAGAAAGGGGACAGTTTTTTTCTTTTTTTACTTTTCATTTTCCAGAATAAAAAGTGCTCTATTTGGAGAACTGCCAGTGACTCTTTAGCACTTGGTCCAGTTTTTAAAAAATCTCTATCAGCCAATTATCTGTTCAAAATAAATACTGTCTCTTTAGCTGGCCTGGATAGTTTCTATGGCAGCCCCATCTTAATTTAAACTCTGTTCTTTTTCCATTTCTTTCCTCTCCCTTCAAGCCACCAGCCACTTCACCACTTCACTTTGAAGAGGCTTTTGAAAGCAAAATGTAAAAGACAAACTGTGTCTCTTCCTCTGGCAGTGCTGTCCATTTTAGAGAAAGGCTGGGGTCAATGAAGCTCCATCTGTAGTTGTTGTTTGCTGTCAGTCATTTTGTCTTTTGCTAGATTCAAGGGATCCATAATTATTTCTGCAGAAACTGCATTTTGAACTCAGGACGACTAAATCCCATTTCTTTTCCCTTGTGTCCTCTTTACTATCCAGAACTGTATTTTGATTTGCTAATTATCTCTGTTAATGTTAGCATGTATATATATGCAGATGTGTAATATTCTCCAACAAGAGAAGTCCAGTGGATTCTGATATTTACATTGTGCTTTTAAATGCTATGACTGAGGAAATATGGTATTAAATACAATGACATTTGACAAATTTAATAATATAAGGTCAATAGGGTGATTTTCCTGACTAAATTTCATTAGGAAATCCTATGTTTGTTTCCCTTACTTCTATTTAGTTTCATTATTTTTTTTCACCTAGTGAATTTACATGTAACTTGAGATCTGAGTGCATGTGCCTATTTATTCTTGTAGCTTGCTTGGCACATCAATAATATTTGTATTTATTGGTACTTGGATACCAGAGTGATGGTCAACTTAGATTGAACAGAACATTTAAAATGAGAAAGAGGCAGATCCTAAAACCACATGTGCTCTGGAGAACTGAACTTTGCCAAAACAAACTGGTAATTTAAAATGCAGGTCCAGTTCATCTACATCTACTCAATTTGAAACAGTGCAAGTTTGAGTGGAATTCGTACTCATGCTCCTTCAAACGGGTCAGCAGCGTTGTCTTCATTAAACATCTCTCACAGAGCCTCTGGCAATTTTTGAAGCAGTGGCTTCTGACAAATATCAGAAGTTGGCATTGTGTTATGACAGAGAAGGTTAAACCAGTTGCTATTTAAAATATTATTTCTACATACATATGATTCCTCCATTAACTTCTGCAGGCTTAACTGAGAAGAGGCCAGTCCGTGCTGTTACTGCAATGGTAACAGAGGGGGTTGCTCACTGCAGTCAGCCACAGGTTTCCACAGGCATGGAATTGGCCTGTCATGGCATTACCTGCCAAACTTCAGCTCTTCCAGGCATATCAGTCACCTGAATCAGCTGTCAAACACACCTGAGGTGAAGGACTAAGATGCCTTATTCCACCTTTTACCAATGGGGAAACTGGGGTGGTGAATGGAACGCCATGTGGTCCTGGCATTCAGGTCCAAAGTCACAGCCATCTCCTCCAGCCTCTAGAACAAATCGCTAAAAGCAGAGTAGGAAATGCTTTGAGGAACTTGATTCCTTCAAAATATTCACCTCAGCTGAGGAATCTGTCTGATGATTGATGTGTCTGTGTATAATCCCAAGAATGCCGAAAGGATTACCCAGAGTTTTTAGATGTCAGTTATTTGTTGCTCCAAAATGGTTTTGTCTGCAGATAGATGTGTGCAAGTTGGTGGTGTACTCTACTCTGATAAATTTACTCAGGATTCCTATCTATTTTTGACGCTCAGGCTTCATTACTATAATTGAATATAACCAAAAGAGTTTTAGCTGATTTGTTTTATGATAGCCTTTTGTCTGAGCCGCACAAGTTGTTAAGAGTTGAGAAAGATCCCCTCTGGTGCATTTGCAGTCATTAGTCTTCACTGGTTTTGGGGGGTCTCCTGAAAGCATTACCTTTCTCTAAAAGTGTAGTGCTGCTTGCTTAGTTACACAGCCTGGATGCTAAGCACAAGGAGGTAACAATGAAGTGGCACATTTGAAAGGCTACAAGAAAAAATGGGAATGGTGATAGACTGAATGAATGCGTTCAAAGCTCTTCTATTGCTTTGAAGGGTGCAGGGAAGGAAGTATGGCATATTCAGAAGCAGTAGAGCTCTGAAAGCTGTTCTTAATGCTGTTGCAGAGTCACTGTGGCAGAATTCATATAAAATTCATCTTGTAAAATGTAAATACTGTATTAGCACGATCTTTTGATTGAGATCTACATTCAAAGGTGAGAGATCTGGCTGCTCTGATCCCAACACAATTAAAAGCTTTTGGGGCTGGATAAATTTTGGATACATAGCACAAGCCTTGCAATCAATATATAGTCCACTGACAACTGAATATTTCAAACATCTTGAAATAAATTTTGGATAATAAAAAAATGCAAGAAGCCACTGTTTAAATGTAGCACAGGTAACTCAAAAGAGTGTTAGCTATGGCTTGTGTGCCCTCAACAGCACAAGATTTCTTAAAGACAGGTCCCAGACATTTTGAGAAAGTGGCCTTGGCCACCCTCTGCAGTAGAGAAGGAGGAGAGATAAAATTCTGGAGGAGAATGAATCCTGGTTCCACATCCAGCAACAGTTTTCACACACGTATGAGGCATAGTCAAGGAATGTCAGACTTTTAGGAACATCAGTGTGTATCATCCAACAGTCTGTCTCCAGCTCTGATCAAATTCCAGTGCTTCATCAAAAAGAAATTAACAATGAGACAAGAAACCAGTTGTTACTTTGTACTCAGAGTGGAGAAAAAAATCCTCTTCAGCCTCCGTAGCCTTCATCCACCAGTGACATCCCAAAAGTGTGTATTTAATGCAGTGTAGACAAAGTGCCAGACAGACACGTTTTTCAAACCTCATTGATGTTACTTACAGCTCAGTATGTGTTCAAGAACTCAATAAACAATCTTAACTTTCTATATCTAAAGACTCTTGGCTCATGTTTATGATCTGTTTGATCAGCATTTAAAGCTCTGTCTTAAAAGAATGCTTCCTTTTTAGAGGAATTTGAAAGATCCCTTCTGAACTTCACTTTTTGGATTGTTGGAAATCTTACAATTTTGAGACCATGTTTACTCCTGGCCCAGTTTTCAGACCTGTGATCATGTACTGACACCACGATTTTCTTCATTCTCTATTATTTGCATTGTCTATGAGAAAGAATTTTCATATTCCTCAGCCACTCTCTTGCTAAGAAAAGTAAGTGAAACTTAAATTTTATCTTTGTATGGCAGATACTCATTGCTTAAAAAAACCAAGTAGGTTGTCTCGGCATCAACTCTGATTTAAGATCGTCTTTTTTAACACAAGTGACTGTGTTTATTCTGTTGACAGAATTCCAGAGGAGGTTCTCTCCAATGGTACTAACACTTCTGTAGATCTACTAAAAACACTTTGCCGCATCCATTGGAGAACTGCGTAAGCTCCTTTCACAAAGCCGCCTCCCTGGCTTTTATACTTGTATTTTCCAGTCTTCAGCATTTCCAATTAATCAGTTTCATGTTTCACCCAGAATTATGCATTGTTTTAAAGGGGCAGCAGGGAGGATGGCAAAGTTCTATCCAGTTCATATTATCTGTACCAGCAAAATTGTCTTACTCTTCTCAAGTGATGAGTGAGTCCTTCTTGCTCTTATGGCACTAATAAACATATTGACTGCTCCTAAAACTAATCCCTGAGAAACACAACCAGCAACTTTCCTCCTCTCAAGTAACACCACCTGTAATATACCTTATTATTGCCTCTGCTTATCCAGTTTATTATCCAGCTGAAGAATTTTGATACTAATTTGTGTTATTTCCACAAAAAGTGTGAGTTTCCTGTGAGGACCCATAATAAGCATTTTATATGATACCCAAATATACTAGATCTGACACATTATCCTTGTCTAAGAAAAAACATAAGGATTTCAACCACTGGTAATCCCATTGTAATTTCTACTGGTTTTAATTTGCATGTGTTTTAACCACTTGTTTCAAATCTGGTTTAGATGTTCATGGTGCTGAAGTCAAGCTAACAGTAACGATATCAGTTGACATAACTTCCCTTCCTCTTCTTGGGCATATTGGCCCAGTCTGTCATTACATATTTCTGTCATCTAGTACTAGTATATATCTCCACATGATATATATTTAAAATCTTTTCTACTTGTGCTTCCATCTGCCAGTGTCTTCAGTAGCCTAGAAAAAAGATAACGTGGAGCCAATGATTCTGTCACACTGAGCTATGTATATTTGACTTCCTTTCAAATTATGTAATTCCCATTGATTTGCCATCATTCTCCTTAGCTATCCTTTCAATATCTTCATGTGCATCAACTGCCTTGAAATTGGGGAAGAGCATTTTATTCAGCAAGAGATAATCTGTACATCAGGAATAATATAGACATGCCCAACTTGCCCTTCAGAGCAGTGTCAGGGCCTCACTTCATTGCTTTATTCCTTTATTGTTCCAGTAGCTAAAAAATGTCTTTGTTTTACTTTCCCATGCAAGGTACAGTTCAACAAAGCCTTTATCCATCATTCCTTCGCTTGTATGTATTACAGTGCTTGAAAAGAAGTTCTGCTTGATAATCCGGGCCTCCTCTCACTCTTTGAGGGTTTTGTACCTATTGGTATATTGCTTTCATTATTTGTTTATTTAGAGATTTTAACCCTTTCCTAAAGTTTCTCCCTCCTGCCCGGTGCACAGAGATTATATCCATTCTCAATGTAAATCCATCCTTTCCTGCATTCAAATCATTAAGTTCCTTAGGCCAATCATCTTCTTTCACAGATTTTTCTATTTTCTAAAAGTTTGCCTTATACCAAGCCTTAGTTACGGATTTATTTTTGTGAGTCTTGCAATTTAAGAAGCACTGAATTCATTCATAAGCATTTCTTCCTCATGAACATCAGGTTTTTTTCAGCTGTTTCACAAGGTTCTCCTCACACACACAAAAAAAAAACCCTCAGCTTAAAATAACCCACACTTTGTTGTTTTATGAATTTTTGTACCAAAAAACCAGTCATCTGAAATGTCTAAGAATATCTAAACCTTGCTATTATTGATGGTATTTATGTCTCTGGCTGGAAAATTTAAGTTTCCCTTATTATTTATTTCTTTATCTATTTATAGAGATGATTACACCCTTGCGAATCTCAGCCTGTCAGACCATATTATCCCTTTCTCCCAAATACTGTCCAAGCTGTGTCTCTTTTACCATCTTCCTTGCAGCGACTTTCATCCTAACAGATTATGTTTTATTCATGCCATCACATTTTAAGATCAATAAACACAATTTGGCTGTTTTACTTTGCTACAGCATAAAATTTCCTGACTTTAATGTATTTTAAGTTGCATCCACATAAACCTGTATATATCATTTCCTTATTTTCTTTTTAGATTGAAAAAACCCCAAGGAAAAACGGTGTGAGCTTCCCCACCCTTTCATAAAGTGATTATAAATATACCTATTCATATTGGATTAACTTAACAGCATTTGGTTTGGTTTGTTTTTTAGTTAGCAATATATACTAGTTATGAATAATTCTTTTCTATACCAGTAATGCTTTCTCCTAGTCACTACTCATCCACCTGGATGAGGTAGAGGTGACACTGAAATGCTGATTCTAATCAATGTGTATCATTAAGAATGTACAGAAAATGTGGAGGGTTCAAATAAACATAATAAATTTGAACATTAGGAAACACCCAGGAGTGTAGAAATTTATCACCCATCCACCCTGGTAACATGTAAGCATGCTGTCAGGTGCAGCTTTAACCTGAATTCTACAGCTCTACGAGTGGAAAACTGCCCAAAAAACTTCAGCCACCATCTCCCATGGCCATCGATCTTAAGAGTCTGCCCACAGATCACAGGGAAGGAATGAATTACAGCATAGTCCCTCAGCAAATGTGCCGAGCTGAACTCATCCTAAACATCACCACAGCCTAAGCTGCAGTCCAACACAAAGCTTGCAGGTTGCTGTTCCAGTGATAATAAGTTCTTGCCATGCACTTGGGTATAAGCACCACGATTAAAATGCCTAGACGTACTGTGAAGTGTTAAAATAAAGTCCTCCTGTGACTAAGCGTAGGAATTATAACTAAAAGCCTGCTTATCAACTCATTTTATTTCCTATCTGAAGAGGATAGGGAATTTAACCTTAGATGTAAAAAATTTATGGCTAAGCCAGTACTTAAATACATTTCTTCCAGTCAGTGTTGCTGTGATTTAGATGAGAAGCAGCAAGGAAGATTTGAGCTGTCACACTTGACTTTCAGCTGCAATGAAGAGGCATTGGAGGTTACAGGCTAAGGTTTAATTTATATTTCTCCTTTTGTTACAGGCAGAGATGGTACGTGCTGCTTTCCAAGCTCAGAGATCTTTCTTGGTGTTAGCATCTCAATGTCAAGAGCCTCAAGAGGTAAGGAAAGTGATCTGGAGTTTCGAGAGGCAGTGTATGAAAAAGCCTGTGTTCCCATAAGTTATGATACTGCATCTGCTTTTGTTTGTTCCTTTATTTATACAGTGCACTTAGAGGCTTGCTTTCACTTTTATAAAGATAGTGCTGTAATAATCAGAAAGCCATAGTCCAGGGTTAAGAACCTTTTCTGTACTAACACATATAAGATCATTAAAGAAAGCAAAGGAGACTTCCACTTTACAGCTGTAAGTGGAATCAGTCTTTCTCTGGAAGCTGGAAATGCCATGGAATAGAATGGCTGTTTGCCAGCCCCCCAGGGATGCTGCATGGTAGACATTGAAGTCAGGGTATAAGCTAGTGAGAGAAAAACCAGTATTGGACCATACACTCAGTATTCCCCAAGCTGAGGTCCAATTCTGGAAGGAAGGCAAAACATTTTGTCAAGAAAATGAAAAATCAAGTTGATTAATCAAGTTTATTTATATACTTGTTTTAGTGGCAACTATTTAAATCCTCCCCTCACTAGAAAGCTCAGGGAAGCTGTGGAGTTGTTACAAATCTCATTTGTAGTTTACAGAAGGCTGGGGGCCAACAGCACTACTGTATCATTCCTGGGAATAGCAACCATGTAGTTCTTCTGTGGGACCACCCTTTAACCTTCCGCCTTGGAGTATACCCAGAATGAAGTCTTCCCTTGCACAGTCTCATCATGGCCTTCAGTTCTGCCTTTTTCCACTAGCTCCCTGCTCCGAAGTGCATCATTAAACTCCATTTTTGCAAATCAGAACTCTCTGCACATGGTATAATTTATTGAAGTTTTGCTGTCACTATTGTTCTTAAAGACACAAATTAGAAGTTTTTCTAATCAGTATGTTTTAATGGCAAGAGTACTCAAGGAAAAGAAAAAAAAAAGCCTAGATATCCCAGGCGAGACTTCAGAGTTCCAAGCAAGAAGGGACCAGTTGTTTTTCCAGCTGTCCCTGATCTCAGTGAGTAAAAGTGGGTCACGGCTCACACAGAAGAGGCAAAATTCCCATTGGTACAGGCCTCAAGCAGTCATTTATATTGGCTGTGAATACAATTGCACCCAGTGGCCCACAAAATTCTACGTTCATAGGTAAAATATTCCCCAGTGAACAGTTTCCGATGGCCCATAATGTAATGCAATGTTCTGAAGTGTTGGGATTGTCCCAGCTCTGGTACAAGAATAAGCTGTGGGTCCTGGTTTGGCCTCCTGTGCTCAAGTGCTATCAGTAGGATTTTCTCTGCTTTTCCAGGGAGAATGGCAGTGGCTTCTCCCTACTCGTAACCTTACAACTTTCTGACCTCAAGTTAGAGGTCAAGTTTGAGATTTTTTCAACGGCAAGGTTTAGAAATTTTCATTTAAAAATGTCAACAAAGCACACTAAAACAAACAAAAAAAAAGAGTAGAGGTAAAAAGAGATTCTCCAGCAATCCAGAATGATGGTTACAGAAGCATTAAGAAAAGCAACAAATAATAAAAACCTTGTCTAAAATATCACCAGAGCTGGCCATCCATATCCGTATGTCTAGGTTGCACATTATCAGGCTTGCATAGATTTCTGCAGCTTGTTGAAGGCAAGAAAGTACACTTTTATCATTTAACTGTCTTTTAGCACAGAGGAAGTGCCACATGATATGTGTGTACACACCATTCCAAAGTTAAAATACCAGGAATATTACAGATGAAAGTTTCTTTATCAGTGAGAACAAACCCAGTCCAGTTACTTAAGTTTTTTTAAAGACTGCTAGCTACAGATTTAAATAGACATCGAAACACATACTGTTGTTCGTTCTTTTTCTGGTTTTTGCATATATTTTTTGCACAGATACACTCAATTACAATATGGACAGATGTGAAAATAATTGAAGGCTGCAAATTCTGTACAAATTGAATATTTTTTTCCTGCTGCAGGGAGTCACGGTTCCAGGCATTAGTTTTTTTATATCTCCATCTCAATGAGGAAAAAAACTTCTATTGTAAAGTCACGTTGGTTAACCATTTTGAAAAAGCTGGTAATCACCAGCTAACCCAGGAGAAGGAAAGAAATAGGGGTCCTGCCCCCTGCTCCCCCAGGACCTTATTGATGTGATGTCATCTCGGCTCTGGTTGTATTTATAGCCTAGAGCCATGGAGTCAGTGTGGAATCCAAACAGGAAAGCTGATCATTAGTGTATCAGAATGCACAGAGTAGAGAAAAGCAAATGAAGATGACAGCATATCTATAAATGCAAGAGAAAAGAGAGTAATTCTGTCATTCAGCTGTCTAGACTGTTTGCTTTATAATGTAAAGCTGTGAATGAGCCAGTGAGTTGCGATTATGGCATAGTAGCTTTGTAGACATTCAGAGACAGCGGTGTGGAGACTGAGGGGATTTACTGAGTTCCTGTCATATTGGGATGTCATACATGGTGCCTTTAAAAAAAAAAGGAGGGAGGGGAAAATGTGCTGGAAAAATAAATTAGCTCAGCTCTTGCAGCTTACAAACTAATGAATAAGGAATTCAAACAAAAAGAAAGCTCCTATATCTGTAATAATCCTGGATATTTTTGTGCTCAGCAAAGAGAGAAACATATATTGTACAAAAAGTGGTATTTTTTTCTCTCTATGAAAATGGTGAAGTCCTAGAATTCATTTAGCTCTTTGTGCTGTGAGTCACTAGCAAACATTTTCAAAGAGTCAGGAGTGCTAAAAGTTGCTTTTTGTGGAGCTTTGCTTCTTGTTAATAATGTTATTTTTTTCATTTGGAATCTGTTGCAGTGCACAGCCTTTGTTATCTGTATATGTGAAAATAGTAGGAGCCAGGAAGGTAATTCCAGCTGGCATACCAATCTAGCATCAACTGCAATAAATTACTTTGCAGAGAGCATGTTCTGTTACTTTTTATGGTCATGTTCTATATTTGTATGTGCAGTGGAAGAGATCACATGACAAAACCACCAGTTGATATTCCCGTTTGTGTACGTCGCAGCTAATGGCTGCTAGATACAGGCTCATTCAGCAAGATGGGATTTCTCAGTTCATCCACTTATTAGAAATTATTGTCTGATGCCACACTTCAAACATTAAAACAAAAAAAAGTCCTTTGTAAATTGTTTACTACCAGAAATAGTGTAAGAGAATATATAAGAGTGTATAAGAGAGTATAGAGAAGATGGAGAAGGGAAAATAAATTAGAATATTGCTGTAATCTGTGAGAAGTTGTTCAAAAGGTGTTTTGAGACCATATGTTTGCATGTTGCTTGGGCAATTCAGAAAACAGAGTTTAACATAAGCCTTCACAAAACATTCTGAAATAGTTTGGATCTGAATTTTCTATTTCCCACAGTCTAAGCCAAATACAATTCTGACTGAAACTTGTTTTTTATTTCATGATATAATAATTTTTAAAGTTATTAGTGTTCCTGAGCACATTTATCTATTTAACAACTTCTTAAAATTTGTGATCATGAGCACTAATTACTGCTCAAAGTCACTACACTAAATTCTTTGTGAATGGTGACTCATATACCGTCTTCTCTTTATGAGTTGTTATATTTCACTTTAGGAGTTCCAACAGTTTTAACAGTTGCTTTGAGGGCATGAGAGATCCATTGTTCCTATACTGAGAACAAGTTAATGAGATTAATATTTTTGTGAATCAATATAAGCATATGCAGGATGAGCATGTTCATGGTAAAAAGTACTACAAACAGATTTAAATGACAGATGCCGTTCAGACTATAAATGATTACATAATTTCTCATTAGAAAAGAATGCTGAGTTCATATGACTGCCAAAGCTCATGGATTTAATTACTAACATTGTGCAGACAAACATTCCAATTAAATACCTAGCTTAAATACCCAGATCCTGCACACAGGTGGGAGGAGAGGGGTAGAAAAAAAGTGAGAGGTAAAGGAGAGCTTTCCCCGTTTTTCCTAGAAAAGGGACACCCCGCCTCACAGAAACCCCAGAAACTGTATTTGATATTGGACTTAAAACCATGAGCACAAATCCTTCAGTTTTTATTTTTCAGGGCCAAGCAAAAAAAAAAAATTAAAAAAAAATCTATTGTAGGATTAGAATAGTTGTGGCAAAATCTTTGAATAAAGGACTCATTCTCAGAATTTTTATTCAGAAATCAAAAGATGAAGATTTATAGTTCCCTACCCTCTGTCAGTGCAGGATTGCTCATTTTCTTCTCTTTCTATTTTAAAGTACTTCAATAACAGGACTCCTGGGACTTATTACTCTGCATTCTAGCAGGATTTGTTTTCTAATTACCTTGACTTGCTGATGTCATTCCATTTCCCCCTACTTTTCCTCATGCTTACTGGAATCACCCTTACTGTTTTCCAAAAATATGAACAGTAGGATACTCCTCGCCTTGTTAATTTATTACTTTCTTATGCAAAAGTGTTTGAGCCGAGTTTTGCTGCCATACTCTCAGCTGGTTGTCTGCTGCAAACCTGTTCCTCTGTATCTAGAAATAGCTTAAGGAAGAATTTGGTTCAATCCTTTTAAGGTCCTCAGGCCCCAAATTCACAGAAAGTGCCAAGAGTGACATGGACAGAGCCTGAGAGTCCTGAGCTTGAAAGGGAACCCCTTCCCCCAGTCCTGTTGTCTGAAATCTTGCCAAACTGTTGGCATATTTCTGTTATCAGCAAGCCTGCAACTGTGTATGACGTGTGGTCACAGCCGCACGGATGGACCAACAGTTTCCAGTCGCTAACCTGCTGCAATGCAGAGTTCACAGGCTTGTTTTTGGATATTGTTGCAAACTCTTACTCTGTTTCACATCCAGATAGCCTCTGACGCCTGTTATCTCATAATTCTGTCTCAAAATCACTCATCTACATTTTATCAGCCTCAGAGTCATTAAATTTTCAGTTCTTAGAATAATTTAGGTTGGAAAAGATCTTTAAGGTCATCAAGTCCAATCATAAACCCAGCACTGCCAGCTCCACCACTAAACCATGTCTCTAAGCACCACATATACATGTCTTAAATACCTTCAGGGATGGTAGCTCAGCCACTTCACTGGGCAAGTTGTTCAAGTACTTGACAACCCTTTCAGTGAAGAAATTTTTCCTAAGCCCCAATCTAAACATCCCCTGTTGCAACTTGAGGCCACTTTCTTTTGTCCTGTCACTTGTTACCTGGGTGTAGAAACGGATCCCCACCTCACCACAACTTCCTTTCAGGTAGTGGTTGAGAGCAATAAGGTCTCCCTGAGCCTCCTTTTCTCCAGGCTAAACACCCCCAGCTCCCTAACTGGCCCTTCATAGGACTTACTGTCTAGATCCTTCACTAGCTTCATTGCCCTTCTCTGGACACACTCTAGCACCTCAGTGTCTTTCATTTAGTTAACTTCTCTACGTATCCTTGTACCATTTCACTTTCTTCACTTGTGTTTGCCAAAACTCCAAGGTCAATAAAAGGTGGATGCATTTGAGATTCAGTTCTGCCCCAGAGGCGGTGCACTCAGCAGTAAGAAGGCCCAGAGACACTTAGGCATCCAGGGAATACAGAAGGGCCACGATCAGTTCAACATCACCCAACCTGAACAGAATAGAGGCAGAGATTCCCATCAGTGGCAGCTGTATGCTGGCTAACACCAACATCCCCGTGCACAGACTTGCTAGCAGTTTGTACCAGGCTCTGGATTTCTCCACTGGTTGGAAGCGATTTGTCTTTCACATTCCTCTCCATTTGCCCTGCCTCAGAGTTTACATTTAAAAATAAACCCACAAATGACTAAAGTAGTGATTTGTCATGTGAGGTTATGGTTTGTTATTCCCTGTTTTTTTTCCCACAAAGGACAATATTGCTACAGCTGATATTGGCTGTTAGATTGAAAATTTTTGTGCTATCTAAGAGGAATAAAAGCCAAATACCAATTAAGTCACTTTGGAAGCACACAAATGTGTCTAAGCTTCTGTGCTGATGAAGCTGACCAAACAGTTCTGCAGATTTGTCTCTCTGTGTCATAGTCCTGCTGCTGCACAGCAGTCAGTTGAAGTGGCAAAACCTGTACTGTTGACCAACAGATCAAATACTTGTTACACCACTATGTTGAAGATTTACAGTCTAAGGAAACTAGGCTATAATAAATTAATGTCTTTCTGTAGTTAGGTAGGAGGAGAGGTTTGAATCCTGAAAATATCAGAATACTAGAGGGACATAAATGTAGTGATCTCAGAGAAAAATACCACTAATGGTATCTACTGCCAGTCAGAAAATACTTGCAGAGAAAACATTGGATTAAGGTGCAGTAGGGTAAAAAAATTATACTTTACATATACTTAAATAAAGAGATTATTTCTCAGACTAATCTGAACACTGACTTCATCCAGACTATGAATAAACAGTTACAGAAAAAAGACGAGCCTTTCTTAAACTGCATATATGCAAAAAAAAAGGAAAAACTTAAACTTTAAACTCTTCTTTACAGATTTAGAAAATACAAAATACGGGGAATTACAGCTAATCAAAAACTCTTTCAGTTCTAGAATGACAGCCACTCATAGCAGAAATGCATCTCACTGGTGGTCTTACTCCTGTAGACACAGGATGGGCTTCTGCTCATCAGCTTTTAACTGCCAAGGTAGGAATGCTGTGTAAGGTGTCCTTCTAGGCTGTCTTTACAGTAATGGCCGGCACCTCTGGAGTCCATTCCTTCACATCTATTAATGTCTTCTAACATATAGTCATCTAATATCTATTAATATGTGGAAAGAATTCCTCAGGGACATCTCTTTCTTCGTTTACTGTAGAGGGAATCAAGTCTCAGCTGAAAGCAGATGCTGGCCTGTTAAATTGTTACAACTGAGTGTGGCAGTTGCTATCCATGACATCTTTCATCCCTTGAAAGGATGAAATGTGGGATGGGACTGTACTAGGCTGTTTGCAGAGGTAATGGCTGTGTCTACATTAGTATTGTAGCTCACAGTGGGACTGTATTTCTCCTTCACATCAGCCCTGTTTACTACATCATATTTCACATTATAGAACAGTCTTAAGGTGTACAAAGTGGGTATCTTTCTGATGAAGTTAAGGGAAAGATACACTCCTAGACAGCATCTAAATCANCCCCCACATGTACACAGTGAATGTCAGGGCCTCAGCACCAACTGTTTTGCTCTGCAGAACCATTCCTATTAGGCTGCACTGCTTGCCAGTGCATACAAAGACACCTGATTCAAATCAACTCCGTGTTTCAAACTTGCTTCTTAAAAATACAAAGTAAGTATGATGGAGGTTTTATGTAACTATGAAGGAGAAAATAACAAAACTGTACACTATGGAATAAAGGTTGTAGTCATGCTGTTCGGGTTGCAGCTGAGTAAAATGAAGGGGCTGTTGATCCCAGATTCTCTCAGGATTTTTTTACTGCTCCTACACCAAAGGTTGCCATTCCCTTATTTTGCATAACTTAAAAGGGTATTTGTTCTCTTGACATGTTTTTTTCATAATAGGTCAGGTTGATTTAAACACAGTAATAGTGAGGCCTGAATTGTGTTGCCACCCATCAGCATAAAAATCCTTCAGTAAACAATCTCACCCCTCAAAACCATGTAAGATTAGCTTAAAAATACATAAGATCTTAAAAAACTATGTTTTTATTTACCTGCTGTGTTTTGTGCCTTTGTGATTCCTGCTGGCAGGTTTCTGGACAACAGTACTCCTGGGAAAATACCCATATTTCCAAATTAAAGCTGATATTTTCAATTAATCACTGTTTCGAGCAGCCAAAATTTAAACAACCCATTCAGTTTAGTGTGACTTTACAGGCAGATTTCAAACATCACAAAACCCAAAACTCTGGCTATTCACCTGAACCGATTGTCCCTGTGCCCCAGTCCTATTAAGCTTGTCATCTGGGGAATTTCTTGTGTGGGTAATGCAAATATGTGAAGGAGAAGAAGTCTGTGCAGTGTGGTCTGTTGGAATACTGGTATTCCAGGCCATTTTATGAGACTGGGCTGAGACTGTTAAGTCTCTGAAGCCAAAAGCCTAAGGCAGTTCTAGTTGCATGCTGGAACTTTTTTGGAGTGTTTTGGCTAATCATGGCAAGAGTCTTACTACTCCTGATTTTCTAAGAAGAATCATAAAATATTATAGACTGGCTGGTTGTTTAGCTATTTGTATTTAAAAAGACAATCTGGTTTAATCATTATTAAAGAAAGAAAAAAGGATACTGGGGATTACTTCTGATTTTCGTCAGTTGTGCCCATGTTGCATTTTTAAACATTTCAGCAAAACTGATATTATAATAGGAATGGTGTTTATACAGAGACTCTTTAATTTCTGTTAAACAACTGTGCTGTGTCTTAAATGACAAGAAATTTTATCTAGCACATGCCAAAGGCATGCTGAAGATTTTTCCAACAGTTCTGATTCATCTTCTGGAATTCAGTTTTCTTAGAGATACAACATAGACAATAATTTTATTAAGTCAGCTGTTTTAATATTCAATGCAATAAAGAGATTATTCTTCTAGAACCCTCAAAACAACTGTTTCTGCATTGTAAAGCCTAAGAAGACTGATTACTGCCAGAATTAATGAGCTTTTCTATAGCCATATGCCATATACACTGTAATTCATCTGCAGTTTAATCACTAACTAAAAATTTAGAACTGAGACAGAACAATTAAGTGATTCCTTGCAGGCTTGTGTTCCTATGTCTAATCCATACACAAAAACCTGGGTGAAAAGAAGCTTCCATAAACACACACATTTTGTGCAGCCATTGCAGAGCAAGATGAGTGCAGAGTGAAGGGACGGCAGACTGTGCTACTCTGCCAGGACCTCTCACGTGGGATAGAGCTGAGCAAAGCCTCAAGCCCACACTGGAATGCCAAGGGAATGATTACTTTGTGCAACTTTCCTTAGCAATACATACTTCACCTTTAAAACTTGCACAGGTTCTGTGAAATTAAATAAACCCACTGCATTTTTATAAACATTCCTTATAAATACTTGTTCATTGGATAGATTAAGTGCTGTGTTCTGAGGGACAGAAATAATCTCTGTACCACTGACAGAAGATCCTCAGAAAAGTGGCTGGGAGCTTTTCTAGGAGGAATAGGAGGAGGTGTGGGTCACTGTGGGTCATTCAGAAAAATGTCTGACCCTGATTTTGCCTTCTTATCTATAGATATCAAAGTATTCTACAAAATAAAACATCTATGTTAACATCATTTCATATCTAGGAAATCAAGGCACAGAAAGCTAACACAGCTTTTCTGAAACCTGATGAGAATTTGGTGGGAGAGCTGCAAAGAGAACCCCCATTTAAGGACTCCCACTTCTGTGCCCTATCTGCAGAAATGTGCTGCCTCCCAGTGCTGTCTAGATATACCAGACATCCGTGGAGCTGTATTTTTAGCCCTGATATTCTCTTTGGCTGGAACTGGGCCATGAAGATTCACAGTAAGCTAAAGACTGTAAATATCCCTCAGACTTTATGGGAGGAAAACTGGCATAATATCAAAGCAGAACAAGCACTTTCTTAAATTTCAGTTTTGTTAACTACTGTCATACATGAAAGATTTCCCTGAAAAATAATAAAGAACCAAGCAGCTGCAGCATGTTGTAAACAAGCAAAAATTAGAAAGGAGAATTTCTGCAGACTTTATCATGTTATGGCAACAAAATAATATTTTAAGAAC
The DNA here is from genome assembly GCA_013397975.1 of Machaerirhynchus nigripectus. Taxonomy (NCBI): domain Eukaryota; kingdom Metazoa; phylum Chordata; class Aves; order Passeriformes; family Dicruridae; genus Machaerirhynchus; species Machaerirhynchus nigripectus. The sequence continues at coordinate 695,388 of VZRQ01006438.1, read as the reverse complement.
TACAAATCATGGAGGTTTCAGGGCTTTTTCAGACTTAATGACTTATGCTGGTCATTAAGTCATCAACAAAAAATCTTTTAATTTCCCAGTAATACTGTAAATATTTGTTTTCTCCCAACCCGTTTTGTTGTAGGGGAAGATCACATATCCCCATGTATTTCAGATGCATAGGCCTTTCTCAAAATTACACTACCACTAAAATGTTAAGGCTCCATAGGTGGATCAAAGTTCTTTTCAAAATGCAGAACCCCTTTTTGACATGTTTTTGAAGTGTCTTTTGACCTTTGTTGATCCATAGCAAACATGCTTATTCTAAGGTGACATAAAATTCTGTAATGCTGAGGTCTTCTGGAAGGGTGAAAAGAAAGCCCTTAAGATGAAAGAGATCAAGCAGGACATCTGTGACCATCATCTTGTGTGTTCTCATGGCAGCATTATTCCTCAAGATCATGATGATTAGTTGTCTCCAGCAAGCACATAACAAGTTGTCCTGGGAAAGGTGAGAAAAAACACAGAGTTCTCCTACATCTTGAGTGGTTTCCAAGTGAAGTGCCAGGGAGAATCAGAATGGTGCACTGTCTTTGGTGGGACATTTTATTGGTTCTGTGAGCATACTTTTGCAATATTACAGGGTTGCAAGGTACAGTGGTTGTTTGCTTGTAAACTGATGACTCCATGTCCCTCTATCTGCTGTTTTCTGAGAGGAAGAATTTTTCCCAGTGAATTAGTGCTCTAAATTAGTTTTTCTGAGACACTGGACCAGTGTGATTAACATTCACTTTGCACACGAAAGAGCTTGGATAGCTTCTGCATTCTTTTTGCTTTTCTCTTCACTCCAGACACTATTCCTTCCACTCAGCAGTCATTCCCATGGATACCATTTGTTTCTGATGAACCCAGGAGAACTTCCCCAAACCATGGCTTGCAGGCAGTATATTTCCCATGAAATCCTCCTGCATTACTTGTAGCCAAAACATTAAAATGTACCAATAAGGAAAGGTAAAACTGATACTGCCTTCAGTGTATTACTTTCTTGGTCTTGTTGCCAGATGATAACAGGCCACTAACAAATAGTTTCTTAAGAATAACATCTTGGTTAATAACATGAAAAACTCAAGCATCTGAAGAAGTTCCATCAGATGAAAACCACAAGCATTCTGCTAACTCTGAGCTATGGGGTCGATACGGGTCTTAATCTGGGCAGCATGTGAAAATGCTGCCAGTGCTGAGAACAATTTTTGCTACAACACATTATTAATATTTAATGTATGTGCATTTTATCACTGCAACCATAGGAGGGTAATTAAATTGTTACTGTAATGTAGAAATTTATGATGACCTTTCTTTCTGGACATTAAGTCAGTAGGCAAGAAGGACAATATTAAACCACATGGTGCTTTTGGACCACCCACTGTTAACAGCAGTGTCTTTTCCTTCCTTTTCCTCTCCTCTCCTCTC
>VZRQ01006438.1:665131-693731 GCA_013397975.1 Machaerirhynchus nigripectus | reverse complement strand
CCCCTCCCCTTCCTCTCTCTATTCATTTCCCTTTTATTTCAGAATGAGGTGGCAATGCTTCTCAAGCCAATATCAGAGAAGATTCAGGAAATCCAGAACTTCAGAGAAAGGAACAGAGGAAGTAAAATGTTCAACCACCTCTCAGCTGTCAGTGAGAGCATCCCTGCCCTTGGCTGGATAGCAGTGGTGAGTGACACATGGGATGGTTGGGAGGGCTCTAAATAGGCTTCTGGATGGTGCAGCTCAGTATAGTTCCAAATCTTGCACAGCTCTGCAGTCTCATCTGTATGGTTCTTCAGTCTACTACACCCAGTAAGGTAATAAACCTAGTATGTCAGGGGAGGTGTCTGACTAATGTTTTACTTCCTTTCTCCTTCTGTTGTTTCCTGCTACCATGGGGTGATGGTCCTAGTCTCCTAAACCAGGCCCTTATGTCAAGGAGATGAATGATGCTGCTACCTTTTATACTAACAGGGTATTAAAGGACTACAAGAACAGGTATGTTGCCAAGCTCCAGTATCCACTAGCCAGAAAACAGAGCATTAACCTTACCAGTAGGGTTCACAGTGCTATCATGGAAAGTATTTTGTAAACTAAAAATAAAACCTTCTTGCAGTAGTATAGCTTCCCCTCCTCACCTCTAACCTGCAGCATGCTGCAGTGAGAATGGCAGCAGCATTAGCAGTGCTGGTTTTCACTCTCTGCACATTTTAAGATTATTTATATTTTTTCTGGCATTCCAGCATCATGAGCTTACATGCAAATGCCTATTGACATAGCAACGAGTGGCTAGCTGGCTGCTGTGCATCCTCCTCTCCTTTGTGCTCTCATACTGTTGCTGTTCTTGCTCTTGGCTTGAAAATGTGTATTTAGGTGATAGATATTTACAGCTTCGAATTCTACAGCTCCTAATTTGATTTCTCTCTGTACCACTGCACTGTTCTTAAAGAGCACAAGGAATTCACAAAAAAAGTTTCCTGAATGATACCTGTGAACTGATGGAGAAAGAGAAAAAAATACAGCTCCTTCCTATGCCCTCTTTGAAAAGTCATGTATAAATCCTGTTGATTTGGTGCATTTGAAGGCCAGATCTTGGCTCTTGATTTTTATATCCCAGTGAAGAACAGCATTTGCTACTGAATTTTTCCTCTTTAGTGAGGAAAGCTTTAAATATTAAAACCTTTGGCATGTATTTATATCTCTTGTATATGCATAAATATATATGGTATGCTATATATAGTATGTTATTTTATATATACTATATATTACATATTATTCCTAAAGCCTTCATTTACCTACTGAAGGTACTAACTGATGCTGGGATAACTGATGATTTTTACAACATAGCATCAGTACTTACACTGGAGAAAAAGGTGTCTCATGTAATGGTATAAATAGAGTACCTTATTTAGGTATTTGATTCTTCCTTTAATGAGGAATTCTTTTCCTGTTTTTCACTGAATCAGACCACAATGTCTTCCAAAGTATGGAAGGCTCTCCCTTGACTTCAGTAGGCTTTGGATTAAACCTGTTAACCCAAGTCCTCCACATTATTAAGGATCGAATTCCAAAGGAAATAAATAGAAGGTAGACACACAAATCCTTGTAAGCATCCAGTCCATAGCCATCACTATTCACTAATAATTTGTTATTAACTGAGGACTTCGTCTTACAAGCAGCTTCTCTCTACATATTTCCTGGTTTCATTTATAGTCTCACTGGAGGACTAACGATAACAATTCTAAAGCCAACTTGTGACTTGTACTTTAAAAATTCTTGATATATATAAATATTTCAGCCTGATGACTGTAACCTGATGCAGTATTGCCCCGGCCACATTTGAACATGGCAGCCAGAATATCTTACAGAACCCACTGATATTTAATTTTCTAAAGTTCAGCACCCTGAAACTGAGTCTGGGTACCTGCTGCACAGCTCAATATGCCTTTAGTGCTTCTTCAGTTGACTTTGAGCCTGAGCAGAATGGTGACACACACTTCTAGCAGGAAGCACTCTCTGTGAGAGGCATCCTTTGCCCTTGTTTGTCCTCTGAAAGGATCTAGAAGCTTTCCAGTGTAGTAGGCTTCAGTCATTGCAGCACAGGGCTGGTTGGCTGCCTGCTAACTGATTTGTCCATGGCTTTAAGGCAGACACGGGGTTTTACCTGCTTTAAGCAAGAACAGCAGTGCTTTCTGTTTTTAAGTACATTCACACATAAATGTTGTCTCTGTTTTTGCAGTGACACACGCCATGTTGATTGGGTGAAGTCGTATCTGAACATCTGGTCTGAGCTTCAAGCTTATATCAAAGAGCATCACACCACAGGTCTCACCTGGAGTAAAACTGTAAGTACTCTTTCTTTCTTCAGAAAGAACCTAAAATGCCAGTAACCAGTTTGTCTTTTAATGTGGGTCATCCACTCAGGAAAAAAAAAATACCTAGGCCAGGAACAGAGGTCATGGTCCATGGATTCCCTAACCAAGCCAATAAATGTTTGAAATATAGGTGGAGATGTTCAGGCCATTGTGGTACAGGTTTGGAGGAAGAGGGAAGAATTTTTTGGGATTATTATAGCCATAACCCTCAGCTGCAGATGGTGAGGAGAGGCAGACACAATTCTCCATGCCTGTAGAAGGTAGGAACAAGACAAAATGCAAAAAATTGAAGGACATGTCAAACTAAAGGAAAACTGAGGGAACATGGCATGGAAAGGAGAAGAATGGTGGGAAGAATCTGAACAAAGAGAGAGATTTAATAACAGGAAAGAGAAAGACAAGGGATACATAACAATTTATGACTTCGTAGCTATCTAGCTTTATAAAGCTGTTATATTAGACATACAAAAATAACTTCTCAAATACAGAGAGGGCAAATATAGCTGCATGCCTAATTATTTATGCTCCTTATGTAAGCTGCTTCTGTGTGTTACATCTGAGATGCACAGAAAGATGATAGCAATGAATATTTTTCTCTTAGAGAGGTAGAAACATGGACAATAATTTTCTGTTGGGTATAAATGTAAGAGTTTATGTCCACTGTCTACACTGATGCAGTGTTCTACATTATTTTAATAATGTGCTCATGTTTATTATCGGATTAGGAGAACTGCAGAAATATATTAAAAATGTGATCAGCCTGCTCTTTATTGATATCATCTCCTAAACCTACCATATACTTGCACATGCAGTCTTTCACACCAAATTTATAATTTCTTCTGTGTACACAAATATCATTATTTTTAACTGAATGACTATTCAGGGGACTAATACAGGCCACCATTTAGTTCTCAAAACAAACAATTTTAAGAACTTGGGAACATAGGAAAGTGAAGTAGAACTTTCAGATTTATGGCCTTCCAATCCAAACCATTCTGTGATTCTTTGAAATGTAGTTTAACATGGAATAAGAGCTGGAATACCTTTCCTGTGAAGACAGACCAAGAGAATTGGGATTTTTTCAGTCTGGAGAAGAGAAGGCTTCATAGAGACCTTTTTGCGACCTTTCGATACATACAGTGGGCTTGTGAGAAAGACTGAGAAAGACATTACTAAGGCTTGTAGTGACAGGACAGGGGGCAGTAGTTTTAAATTGAAAGACTGAATATAAGGAAGAAATTCTTTACTATGAGGGTGATGAGACACTGGCACAGGTTGCCCAGAGAAGCTGTAGATGCCCCATCCCTGGAAGTGTTCAAGGCCAGGTTGGGTGGGACTCTGATCAATGTGGTCTATGAAAGGTGTCCCTGCCCATGGCAGGGGGTTGGAACTGGATGATCTTAAAGGTCCCTTCCAATACAAACCTTTCTGTGATTCTATGGTACCCAGAAAAGTTGCTTTGTCTCTCCCTCTATGGAAGTTATAACCATGTAAGAGAATGTATGTTACTTGTACTCAGCAACAGACTGCAGCTTTCTCTTCATACCCTTCATGAGACATTGTACAAGGCCTTTCAGTACTCAAGTATTCAAGTGCAAGTTCAAATACGGGAGAGACCCATGATCTGCACATACTTCGTAGTCTGAGGCAATGCAAAAATGTTTGAGCATGATAAATTAGAAACTGTAATTATTTGCTACTCTGTAGGTTTCTATAGTAAAAATTTTAAACATTAAACATGATTCCTTTATTTAGTACAAAATTTCACACTTGCTACATCCTATTCTATTATGATCAGTGAATGTGAGATGAGCTAATGATTTTTGAATTATTATTACATAAGGAAAAGGAATTGTAGCATCCCATTAGCTGAATTAGCCTGAGAATCTGGGATGAAATTCATTCTGTTAATACAGAAAAAGAATAATCTTCACCTTTAATAGAGCTTCACAAGTATGGAAATAGTGTTACAAGGTAAAGGTTTGTTACAGCCGTTTTTGATCAAACAGGAGGAGCTCTCAGTGCTGGTGAGTCCTGGTAATCTTACTCAGAAGTGTAGCTGTTGCAGATTATATTTGACTGGTGCTAAAACCAGTAACTCTGCCATCATGTCTTTATATTTCTCTGTCTTCAGCTGTCCAAGAAATTGCTGAAATCTAGGTGTGACTTGTTTATTTATATTAAGCATTCCTGCCAACAGCGCTCATTCCATCATGCATGGTGAGCCCTGATCATTGCATCTGAAGTACTGATTTCACTTCACTTTGGATATCACTCATATCTGGAAGTTGTCTTGGAAGTATGGCTCATTTCAATTATCCTTTATGTGATATGAGTCTGAAAGATTAAATTGCAAACTCATTTTTATGGATGTATATCTTTTTTTAAGTTCTACTAAATGTGAGTGTAAGAAAATTAGAATCCAGTAAGTTAGCAGGTTGTTTAAATAGCTTAAATGTTATTTAAATATTTCTATGAAGCTTAGTAACAAATACATTCCAGAAAGCAATGAGTTGCTCAAGTGATAATTTCATTTTTGTTACACATTTTAAAGTGAGAATGAAAGTCACAGATTCACGTTGTGTGAAGTTAAGCATAAAGGTCTGCACCATCAGGGTCTAGACAGAAATATGATATATATAAAAGCTGTAGATATATTCCAGACACAGTTGTTAATCATTGCACACAGCAGCTTCCACTTACATGCATAAAAGGAAAAAAGGAAAAAGCAGTAGTTTGGCAAGGTGTTAACAAAGTGGAACATTTGTGAAAGGTAGACATTGGTGTAGGAATGGTATTTTATTATGGAGGAAGAGAGAAAGAGAGAAATGTCTTGGGGCATATAAGTACAGATTTAAAAGTGTATTATACCGATAATTTACCCTTCATATTTGCACAAGTCAACAAAGCAATGCATGAAATTTCTATAAAAAGCTCCTAAGTAGCACATTTGGATATTTCTAACGAGAGTGAAGAGTCAGGAAGAGTATTAACTACTGCTTCTCTCCCAACTGTATTCTCATAGCTTGAACTGCAACAAAACCCCAGGAGCATCAGCCTAGATCAGAGGGTTTCCTGTGCTTGGGTTTCCAAAAAGAAGGGGACAGGCTTTTTGTTGGCACTTGGCCCCCTAAACTATGGGTGCTGTATACTGTGCTGTGCACATTTATGGCCGTGCAATATCCCCAAGCTGTGCCATTTCCAGCCCCCTGTATCCTTCCAGTCAAGCTGTGCAGGGCAGCTGCAGCCAGACTTGGAACACATCACTAGTCATACAGGAAAGTGTTCCTGGCTCTGGCAGCAAGCATACAGGTAGACACTTTAGATGAAAGAGAAAGAAATTTCTTAATAAATTAGAAGACAGACACAAAAGCAGGTGCAAAAGGTTGAAATAATGTCCAAGCAGCCACTTCTGACAATAACAGTTATCTATATCTGCTTTATAAAAAGTTTGTGATAAAAACAGATGTTTATGGATTTTTGGATCTAACACAGTTCTCTATTACTCACTTTGACTCTGGTTCTGCCAAGACGTGTGACAATATTTTACTTCTTAAGGGCACCCTATTGAAATGTGTGGCACTGTGTTGAGGAGAAAGACAAGGAAGTAGTGAAGAATATAGTGTACTTAAGAGTACACTTAGAAAGAAATAGTGTAGTTAAGGACCTTTAGACTTCTGTGCGTCTGAACCCATTTTGCTGCTCATATGGAGTGCAGATGAAAAACTGGACTGGACTATGTAAATTGGCATTTCAAGGCATGATGAACATGGTTAGGATATTTGTTGTACTGTGCTCACAGAAGAAAAGTACGTATTTAAAAGATATATGTTTGTGAGCAGGATTGTCCCAGAGACTAAAAAGTTCCATGTATTTTCACCATGGTCTGAAATAGTCATTTTCATTGATTGACTTCACATATGTCAGAAAAAATAATGCTTGTCAGTGGAAGTCAGAGGGACGTACAGTATTTCCTTAGAAGTGTAATTTTGTAGTTCATTATCTTGAATGCAAAGTATCCTTCTGCCTCCTACACCCCGTGGTGAATGGCCATTCACTATACTCACAACATCTCAATTTAGCCATCTTGACAATGGGAACAATGGCAATTACCAGTGTAATGGATTTTTTTTTTTAATTTGCTACCAGATACGACACTCAGATGTCAGTGATTCTTAGGAAAAAGCTGTAGTTACAATGAAATATTTTAAGTGCCCAGGGTAGCATTTAACCTATGCATTAATTGTCATTTTTGCTTGCTACAGCTTTCTGTCTTTAACAAGCAATCCACAGCTGTAATAGTGACCTGTCTTTTTTCAGTTCTTTCTGATAAAGAGCAAATGCCTTTTTTTTTCCCCCTTTTTTTCTTTCTTAAATAAGGGATTCTATTGAAGCATGCCTCTTTCTACCCTCAGTTTTTTTGGTGATGCAAATAAATGAACAGCTGTAATACAAGCTCACAAGAATGTGTAATAAAAAGTTTGTTTGCTACAAGGCCTGCATGAGTAACCTGGGGGGAAGTGAAACTTCTGCGCCTGTTTCTGCAGGTTAACCTTGCAGCAAGAAAACAACCAGTAATAATGAAAGACTACTGTAGCTTTCCATATATAAAATAAGTGTTAAGACACAAATCTTACTCAAGAATAATTGTCTTGAATGTTTCAGTTGTAGGTGGATCTGTATTCAACTTTTTGTTCTTTGCATACAATTGTAATTTAGGACAGATTTTGCCAGCACGATTATTTACAAACAGGAAATATTTACAAACTAGCAGTGGATTTCATTACAGTATTTAGTTTCTAGTATAGAATTTCACTCAAGTGATGAGTGAAATCCTCCCCCCCTTTACAAATCAAAACAACTTAGGATGAAGTCTGCACATCTTTAGAAGCAGTTGAGATTTATTTAAATCCTGTTTCCAATTGAAGCCAGTATCTTCAAGTCTTTTTTTTTTCCTGAAATAGCATTTTAAAAAACATTTATTACTCCTTAGACAGTACTCTAAAAACATTCTTTAAAAGCTGAAATTCTCCCCAAGCTCCACACTGAGAAGTACCATCACAATTCCTACATTAGCCTAATTGAGTGCAATTATACTAGTCTCAGTGCAAACTTTGGGCATTTTATTCTAGTCTAAAATAATCACCTCCAGACATTTTCTTATAAAATGGCCCTGGCTCTCTCCTGTTCTATCAAAACACTTTCCTGTAATATATCGTCTCTGTACATATTGACATGAACAAGCTGCAAAAGACCAACTTCTGCAGGCAAAAGGCTCCTGTTATCTGTCCAGTATCTCTTCTGTGCTGTGTTTAGTTTGACCTACTTATCAAGCAGCCATCATCTGAGCCACTTCACTAAAGCTAAAGGTCAAAACTGTAGTGCCAAAGTCCAGCCACAGCCACAACTGCAATCCCAGAGGCCTTATTCAGATAGAAGTAAGGGCAGTGTAGATATACCAATTTAAGTGCCTGTATCTTGGATAAGATGTAGACATTTCCACAGTGCTCAGTTTTTCTGTGATAGCCTTTTCTCTCTTTTTCTGTATACCTTCCATTCCTTTTTCTACCCTTCCCCTTCCCTACTGCCGTATACTTTTTTGTTAAAAAAATTGCATCCTTTAGTTGCAAGTGTTTCTCTCTCAGAGAATAGACAATGTTCTGGTTTTTGGTACCTGATGGATTAAAAAACTGACTGTCCTGGCACCTCTATGATAGTTGCCTCTTTGGTGGAGACTGCCTCAATTACATCCCTGTCCCTTTGAAAGAAAGTAGTTTTACTCTCTTATTCCAACAGTGGCTGAAAATATTTGTCTTTACTGTATATTGATAGTGTTCTCTTACCTTTGACCAAGCACCATTCAGACATGTTAAGGGAAAACCTGGGCGAGGCATGCAGCCTAGTTCCTAGCAGTGGAAAGGGGAAAGGAAAAAGAAAATTGAAAGTACACGAAAGAGAGAGAAAATGAAAGGTACATCTATTAAAACATTACTATCTTGCTAAAGGGATTGGTCTTCTTTTTAACCAGTTTTTTATATAAGTAAAAGATGGTCCAGTCTGCCTGGTAGAGCACATTGCTTGTTGGCAATTACATTATCATGCAGTTCTCAAATGATTTAGAAGACTATGGCTGTGTAAAACATTTCTGGTTGGATAACTCTGAAGATGTAAGCCTCATTTTAAATCTGGAACAGGTGATGAACAGCAAAAGTATATTACAAGGGGCTGCAAAGCTTGAAAACTCTACAGATAAATAATTCTGCTGAGACTGAGTAACAAGAAAAGAACCTGGTCTGGTTTTTGTTGTTTTGTGTTTTAACTAACAAAGATTACAGGCCCTGTAAGTCAGCTGTTTCATCCAGTAAATTGCAGCTCTCAGGGCAGCATAACCCCTTGCAGACAGGTGGCTTAAATAGGGTAGGTAATAGAACTGTTGTGCTAAGCTACTTTTACACAAAAAACACCTTAACAAGAGCTCTGTGCCCCTGAGTCACAGTCCACCTGTTCCCAGAGGCTGATATGTGATATTCTGAGCGTCACAATTCTTGTCTTTGGCTGTGCATATGTATGGAAAGAACAATACAGAATGCTGCAATCATTTTAGGTGTGAAACTAAGATTACTATAAAGGGGGAGAAGACAGAAAACAGGGATATCCTTCCCTTTTTTTTTTTTTGAGAAGAATGCATTCCCCATTAGGATTCCTGTTTGTCTGCTGCCATGAAAAGAAGGCTTTTCAATAAATTAAGGGAGAGATTTCATGACCTCTCTCTAAGCCACCTGTTGCTTCAGCTGCAAATAGGTACTTACCTCTTAATAGGAATGACTAGCGAAATAGGTACTATATATCACACACATGCATATATTATTTATTTATATGCATTATATAGATGTTTATAATCTTCTGGTTCTGAGTAAAACCAACCATTGCAGCTACAAGAAATGCGTTGTTCAGATGCTCCACAGCAGGTTCCCAGCACAAGAACTTTGTTCCCCTCAGTTTCCGTGCTGCACTGTGTCAGCCGAAAGCTGGATAAACACAGAGGAACGTCGCGGGTGTTTGTACAGGGTCTGGCACATAAGCCCCTCATATCCCCAGAGACAGGAGCCTCTGACTAGGGCTCCTTGCTGCTGCAGTACGACAAATATAGTAACAGTGACATGGAAGGCTAACCCAGGGAGCTGTTCAGCAAGAATAGCTCAGGAAATAGTAACATCTGTGATAAGACATAAAAAGAAATTCTTACTGTCTCTCAGTAGCTGGGTTCAGACCTGATGACACGTCAAGCTGCATGCGGCCACCAAAAATTAGTGACAGTATGGCATCCAGAGCACTTGTGTTATATATGAACAGCATTTTATTTCTCTAATAAGATTGGCTTTGCCCTGTGCTCTGGGGGAAGGAAGCCTTTAGGAGAAATGTGCTTAACAAGGCCCGGCTTCTCAAAAGCAAAGGGCGTCACTCAGCTCTACTGTAACTTCAAGGGAATTAAATGAGATTTGAGATCAATGAACTTCAACAAGGCAGCTATCTCAACAGAAAGAGTCATTTCTTTCTTCCAGCAAGCCAGTTAGGTGAGAAGAAGATGTGTACCTCACCCTTCTGCCAGTTTGTACAAGATGAAGGTAGAAATACAACGTATTTTGAGGCTGTACCACAGTGCTGCAAACCCTTGCACAGTGACAACGCATGTATCAGACCCAGCACTGCGAGCAGCATCAGGCACTGTAATCACTAGAAGGAGCTTTTCTGCCACAGTCAGTGGGAGGCCCTTGGGCCTCTTTGCAGATGACTTGGGGCTATCCAGCAAGGAGCAAAGCCTGACCCATTCCTGTCACCCCATTTAGAGCATGGTTGGAGGCTGAAGACAATTTTTTTCCCCCAAGAGGAAATTTCTGGAGTGTTTTATCCCCTACAGAGCTCTTAGTACATGGTCACAGGGCCTGCATCTCCTGTTCCTGATAGGACCTTACTCAGAAAATTACATTTTCCTCCACTTCAAAAAGCTCCAGGAGCAAGGTTTAAAGCACATCAAGTTCACTATGATGCAAAGCTAAGAGGTTAAAAGTTACGGCTTACTTTTGTGTTACATTTTCACAAAGTAAGGACAACTCTGTATGTTCCCCTGATAATTCTTACTAGGGGCATATTTGTAAATGATGGAAAAATGACCACTGCAACATGTTAATGGGAGCAGTCAGCTATCAGTATAATTTGACCTGGTGTCTATAGACACCACAGCACTGAGAACAGCAGCTGCTGCCGAGGCAAACAGCTGAAATAAAAGAGGAAGAAAGGCAGCTTGCAAACAACCGCCTTTACTGGTCCAAATGGCTCCTAATACTCTTTGTGTAAAGACACACTGTTGTTAACATCTGCGTGAAGTTAATCTGAAGAGTTGTTTGCAAATAGCAAAGCTGCTGAGCACCTGCTGGTTTAGGATAGATGAACTTTTGTGGGCATGTAACATGCTATTTTATTTCCAGCAGCTCTCACAAACACCACCCTATACAGAACAGAAATGAATGGACTTTGTGAAGGGCACTTTTGTTGAAACTGGATAGGACTATACACAAGTATTACCAGATACCAGAACAGTTTAAGAGCCTGGTTCAGAACTATTCTAGAGCCTGAGGGTTGAAGTGGTCTTAGAAGAGTAACTAAAGAAAGCAAAGTAATTGCCAGTGCATGAGGTTGGTAACTTGGAGGTTTATTTATGAATAGATGGCAAAATGAATTTTTAAAAAAGTTTCTGGAACTACTTCACTTGGCTGATTTTTAAGCTGCCCTTTACATCAGTGTGTTTGAGTGCAGCACAGGTCCCATCTTCCTGGCATGCAGGGAATGCAAGAAGTGAAAGGTGTTTTCTGCATTTCCAGTTCACTTTTGTGCTTTCTGCCCCCTTCTGACAGTTTCCGTGAGCCACTCTCCCACAAAGAATTTCACCTCACTTGAATGTTTGTTTGATTTAGGTACATCAAAATGGCAAAGAAAAGAAGACTGTAGCCAGAGTAAGGCTGTACCCCTCTTCCCAGTAGGTCTGTGCACCCTCTCATTAGTGAGACTTGTCTCTCTTTTCCATGCTATTTTATTTCAGTGGGGGATGGTCCTACTGGAGGACCTACATGCTGTAAGATGGGAGATCTACAGTGGAGCTATTAAACCCTGTACTTTAGTGACCTTTCCTCCTGTGATTTTTCCTTCAATTTTGCCTGACCTAATTTATGATTGAAATTGTTTGCAGTTTCCAGAATGGCCCTACAGCATGCTACAATATCCGTTAGCTTGTGTAGCTATAACTCAGGTCTTAATCAAGACAAAATTTGCCATGCAGGAGAAAAGTTAACAACCAGGGTTCAGTCTGTCTTTTATTTCTGTGACAGCACAAAATTAAGAGGAAAAGTGGGAAGGGTGACAGAACCTCAGGTGTCTTCACCTTGTGACAGCTTCTATGTTCTTAGTTAGATCTAAGTCAAAATCTTTTGTGCTCAGTGGAGATAACCACTGACTTTGGTGGAGGGACCAGGCTTGTAAAGAAAAGAAGAGGCATTGCGTGAGTGCAATGAATACATTTTTTCTTACTTTTGAAACCCACTTAAAGGACTAGAATGTCTTCACTCCTGAGGTCAAGAACTGAGATTTTTGAGTAGACTTTTTTTTTCATCAGTACTGCTCTAGACCAAGTTTCCCAGATCCTTTCTTACATCTTCTCTTTCTTGAAAAGTAAGTATGACAACAATCTCCAGTCATACAAAACCATATCCAAACTTAACTGGTGTATTCAGAATCCTTCCTTTTATCTATACTTTGATAAGGTAGTTCTTTCAGAGTTCTGGGAGAGAGATCATCCGCTTCCACAGATAAACCCCTCTGAGTTTTACTTCCATCTCATTACATGGATATTCCCATATTTTAGCTGCCATTTGGGAAACTGCCTTTGATGCACTACTCAGCAGCAGTATTTGATCCTAGAGTGTCCTGCATGATCTGTGACGGCCTTGAGTTTGATATTTGAAGCAACGAGACTGTCAGAGTGACCCACCACTCTGTGTTGTATGCAGAATACACAGATAACTTCCAGAACTTTTTTCTCTGATGCATCTTTGCAGCCATTGCACAATTTAGATGGTATTAATTCTAAATGGATGTGTGAGTCTTACACAAGTTTCTGGAAAACGACAGCACTGTATTGATAGGCAGGTGGAAGCAGTAGCTAATTTTGAGAAATCAGACATCAGTCTGGAATTTGGCAAGCAGATTTTCATCTCAGACTAAAAGTTATTAGCCACTACCAGTACTACTATTAATTGCCTTTCATAAAGTGTACATAATTCATAACTGCATGTTCACACTGTGAATGGTGAGTGCCATTTCTGGGTATCTGAGTATTTTAAAAAGCCCTGCAAATGCAATGTTCATAATTCTGGATAGCCAGGGCATAGTGGATTCAGTTGCTATGGTTGCAGGCAACAGAAAGGGAAGATCTGAATTGCACCTCAGGCAGCAGTAACTGATTGTGCCACTACATCCACTTACTTTTTTTTTTAAAATTACAATAATTCACAGTTCTGCTGACTCTGCTGTAGGTAACGTCACTGGCATTAGCAGAGGCAGGGAACGGGCACTATAAATTGAGGGCCCAGTGTAGAAGTTGTCCCCAGCCTAAAACACTAACCTATAATAAGGAAGTATGTAAGCAGAAGCTCTGAGTTAAATGTATACATGCAACAATGGAATGTCTCTAAAAGCATTCAACATCAGTTCCAGTATATCTTGACAGTAAATGACAATCAGTTCCAAAAGGAGACTCTTCTCATTTTTTTTATGTTTTATCAAAAAGATTTACTAGCTTTAATAGCTAAGAAGAGAGCTTATTCCCTTAAGAGATCTTGGATTTTTATTTTGTTTTTAAAGTATATCTGAAGAGTAAGTAAAAAAGGAGCATGTGGACCTCAGCTCTTTTCCTGTTATCAGTTTGGGATTAACAGGCTTAAAAAGTTTTACTTTTTAAAAAATAGCTATAGTTTTCACTCCTGTGAGATGCATGAACCAGATCAATACTTTGCTGTTTCAGTTTAGTGGAGAGCAGAAAGAGTAGTACCATAAATGGTTAAAAATATCCTCAGAGGCCAGCTAAGCAGTATCTGTTTCCAGTATGGATTACCAGGGGCGCACTAACAGCCTGTATCTCTTAACAACAGTAGCCAGTTAGAGGAGCTATGACTCCATAAGTCGCTGTAATTTTCCCATTGTATCTGCCCACTTGTTAATATTTCCTGCTGCAATGCACAGTATCTCTGTAGCTAGCTGAACTCATCAGAACCAATCTAATTTTCTCAATATTCTTTTAAAAGTCCCTTCTGTGCTGCAGAGAGGTAGGATCAGAGTGACACTCAGTGGCAAGACAGTAAAAGTGATTTTCAGGTTCTAACATCTATTTTTAGGATGTTAAGGATTATTATAAAATTTTAATCAGATAATTATTAGTATTTTCTGTCAGTTTGATAATATTCTATGTAAGCATTGTAATTCAGACCAAAACATCTACTTCTGATTGTGCAAAGTGAAAGAGATTGTGTTACTTACTTTGCCAAGGCCCCCTTCACTCATGACTTGTGTGCTGTGATCTCCTGCAACTGAAAAAAAAGGAAAAAAGAATGTGAGAAATTGAACTAAAAACTCCAAAACTGAATTTCAGAATCAAGAGACTTGAATCACCATAGTTTTACATTCTGTGATATTTGAATCTTTACAGATAACTTGAACGGTTCAAAGAATAGCATTTTACATCTTGCATACAATTTATCATGTTCCCTATGTATAACTGACAGTTCATGACCCTCTCAGTTATTTGTGTTGTATCAAAACATTTTCTTTGTGTTTCTGAATGCACACCGAGCTATGGTTAACTGAATTCGGTATCTGAAAAAAAAAGGAGACATTTTCCTGTTTGTGTAAGTAAGCACTGGAATAAATTATGGAATCCTTTAAATGTTAAAGACTTTAAACATCAGCCCTGACAAGTGTTTGAGGCAAATATTTTAGGTGGAGTAGTTCTGCAGTAAAGGGTAGCAGTGTGGGCTGTCAGTCTTTCCAGCTGGGCTTGCTCAGGTGCAGGGAAGGATTCATAGGATTATATTCAGTTATGGAGCCAGAAATCCACCTCAGCCTGTGGCTTTCTAGAGTCACTCAAACTCACAGCATTCAAGGACATTAATAAATAAGAACTATTGTGATACAATGTTCCTCGAAACACTGTATGTAAAATAATTTCTCTGTCTCAAACAGGGTCCTGTTGCATCCCCCATGTCCATGCGGTCTGTTCTAACCAGCGGCTCCTGCCTTTCCCCGCCACCTCCGCCACCGCCGCCCCCGGGACCGCCCCCCATCTTCGATACGGAAACTGCAAAGGACGAAGGAACTGCATCTCGCTCAGCCCTCTTTGCACAGCTTAACCAGGGAGAGGCAATTACCAAAGGTCAGGAGAAAAGAAATCGAATTGTGATCCATGACTCAAGCTACATCAAGAGCTGTTCAATGTATTAACCTAACTT
Organism: Machaerirhynchus nigripectus; assembly: GCA_013397975.1. Lineage (NCBI taxonomy): Eukaryota > Metazoa > Chordata > Aves > Passeriformes > Dicruridae > Machaerirhynchus > Machaerirhynchus nigripectus. The sequence goes on along the minus strand of VZRQ01006438.1, from coordinate 678,802 downwards.
TCACAGCATTTTAAAGTTACATTCCAGCAGCTATGATCTTTCTGAGGCTTGCAGTGGTCCGATGGAGAAGGCTGCATACCAAAACCTTCTCTAGAAGCCACAGCATTCTAAGTTCAGCATTCCTGACATTTGCACCACTTATTTAGAGGTATCCTTTTAATTTTAAGGCAGCCAAGCTGGATATCTTCAGTCCCTAGTAGCTGGTGACCTCTTAAGTTGCAATTGCAATAAAGTTTTATCCCTCTTTCTGACTCACATTGAGTGTACAAATCTGTGTCAAAATGTGTTACGTCAGGTGAAAAGATATGGCTCATAGATCAGTGTGGAGTCAATAATAAAGCTTTCCGTATTAATATTGGATAGTTGTTATTTAAGTGTATGTCTGTGAATTTAAGTACATATGATTGATATATTTACATTTAATGCTGTAAGGATAGATCAAATATTTCATAAATTAGAAAATGAAACTCTGTTTTATGGATGGAAAAACATGATAAAAGAAGCTCTCAGAGCTTGCTACAGAGAGGGACCTAGAAAACATAGTGGGATTTTCTGTTGAAGATACTAAGATAGCCCATCCACAGTAGAAGAGGTTTTATATGAGCTGCTAAAAGTATGTCAGCAGTTACACTTTCAGTCATTACCCAGGTAAACCTAGAGGAAATTAAAAAATGCCATTTCAGAGAATAAGATAACACAATTACAAACAAACCTTTCAAGCTTCAATATGAGCACTTTCAGGATTGGAAAATAGACTCTCTTTCACAAGCACCCTTTTTTTTTTAGGGCTTCGACATGTCTCTGATGACCAGAAGACTCACAAGAACCCCAGCCTACGTGCCCAAGGTCCATCTGTTCGTTCTCCAACAAAAAGCCATACTCCAAGTCCTACCTCTCCCAAGAATTCCCCGCAGCAGAACCATGCCCCTATCTTGGAGCTAGAGGGAAAGAAGTGGAGAGTGGTGAGTTTCAGTCACACCTCTGAATTGCACCTTGCACATTGCAAACCAGGTGGAGCACTGAAACATCTTGCAAAAGGTTGTCTGTCATTAACATGCAATGAAACAAAGTTGTGACTTAAATGGGTGGAGTCCTCCATTTCTCTTCATTACTGCAGTTTAACTTTTACTGTTCTGTAGGATCTTAAGTTAATTCGTTTGTCTCTGGGAACCACTTATTAGTTCATCTCACTGGAGAACATCAGAACCAGCACATAAATTCCTTGCAAAATGAGACAATGCCCCAGAAACAAGTCCAGTAGAGAAGACCAATTGAAATCCCTTTTTTGCAGACCATTCGTGTGAATGAGAGAAGAGTCATTACAGACCACTTTCTCCAGTTACCCTAACCAGTGGAATTACACATTTATTTTTCATTGCCCACTCCATGCAAGCATGTCTTCCATGCTTAAAAGTAGAGGAGTGTTTTCCTTTTGCTCAGTCTAGAGATGGAAAAAGAAGATTTGTTTAAAGTTTGGGTGTTAATTTGTATAGGCATATACCAAAGAATCCATGAATGAAAATTTATGTGACTGTGTTAGTTAAGAGAGAGGAGAAAGAGTATGCAGTTTAGTCATGCAGAAGGTTACATACACAGTCAGTGTTTATTACAGTGGAGTCCAGTTTGCATAAGGTGCAGTCACCGTTCGCCTGCGTTATGTTGCCATATGGTTCCACTACTTGGAACTTTCCTTGTGGATCCGTAGCCTTTCCTAGACATCCATGGAGTGTAATTGTTCTTTCAAGCCTAATGAAAAGACATTTCTCCTTTATTGTATATGGTAATACCTGTATGTGTTCACAATATGCTGTATCAAACATTATATAACATTTGGGGAAGGAAAACCTGCTCTGTTCTTCAGACTGAATCAGATGGGAGCCAAACAGCAGTTCTGTGAATGCCTTTTTAAATTGTTGTGAGCATAACGTCTTCCCTGCAAAATTAATGGATTTTATCACGGTCTGTGCTAACTTCTTCAGTTCTGCAGCTTTAAAAGATACAGTGTCATCTAAGGGTCAGTTAGGTGAGATATCTGATCAAGCAGATTAGGATTTTAAGCCACAGGAAGGATATTGTCTGTTGTAACTGAAGATGCAATGACTCGAGGATAAATTGTACTAAACTCTGTCTGACTGTTAGCTAGTTAAAGACAACCAATTAAATAAACTTTCTTTTGAAATAGGAATATCAAGAGGATAAGAATGACCTGGTCATTAACAACACTGAACTCAAGCAAGTGGCCTACATTTTTAAGTGTAACAAATCTACACTTCAGATAAAAGGAAAAATCAACTCAATTACTATTGGTGAGTGGGTAGCTCAGCTGGGCTCTAAGTGACAATCTTGAAAAATCTGACTTATGTGATTAATAATGCATCTGAATCATTCAATTCACTTTAATGACTGACTGCGTAAGTGAAGTCACTCAGCTATGCAGTGCAGGCCTGGGAATTATCATAGTTAATGTAGCAGGTGTGCATGTTATTTGCTTTTGTCATGCCTTTCTTATTTATGATTGCTTTTATTTTAGACAACTGTAAAAAGTTTGGCCTTGTGTTTGACAATGTTGTGGGAATCGTGGAAGTGATCAACTCCAGGGATATTCAGATTCAGGTAAATATCTAATTGAGAGATTAAGACAGAGAACAACTGGGGGAAAAAAAGCCCAACATGTAGCTACAAGAGATTTTAAAAACTCACAAAGCACAACAAAAGTAAGAAATACCCAAATTTATATGCACTAAATTCTGCTGATGTTTTTAGAAAATGCCTGTGAAAACTATTTACTATCACTGAACAAACTTCCCACAGCCCAGTGCCTTCTGGTTCTGGTGAAGCTGAGAGATCTGTACACTAGCAGAACTGTTACTTCTGTCCCTGATCTGCTTGCTTTCATGCTAAAGACCTCCCAGCACTTGAAAGTTCAGTGGTGCTTACAGAACAAATTCTAGCAGTTAGCTAATTGATTTCTAAGTGAACAAGATTTTTTTCTTTTCTTATCCTCTCAATGGAAATGTTCAAATAGACTGTCAAAGGACAACTAAATGCTATGAAGTAAAAGTAGGTGCTGGGATTTCAAACAATCTCCCTGGCCAGTGACGTGACACTTCATATAAGTAATGCACTTATTTGCTTTCAAAAAGCTTCATCAGAGACCATCCTCCTTGTGATTCTCATGAAAAGAACCACACGTATTTTAAATCTGTACATTGCCCTCTCTACTGGGGACACTTGTCCTGCTCAAAGTGTACAGTCTACCTGATACTTACAGCACTTCAGTCATCCTATTCCAAAGAGGTCTAACTACCTGCTCTAATACTGGGTTGTGTCTGACACACATGACGTTATCTCAAGGAGGGACTTCAGGATGTATTATTATAAGGGAAAAAGAAATGTTAATTATTATATTAAAATGCCACTCTTCAAAGTGAGGTCTTTTGCTTAAAAGGCTGTGCCTGCTGTATGACATTAAATACAGGTAGTCCTGCTGCATGCTTCAGAAATAATGGTCACAGCCACCACATGGAATAGGAGCAAGATGGGGGTTTTATATTTTGAACCTTGTGCAAGTGACTGACATTGCTACCAACTCTGCATCATCTTCTGAACTGTAACAATCAATTTTATTCATGATCACTACATGTCTTTTTACAGCAGAAGCAGTTAGTTAAGGATCCCAGGCATTTACTTGAGCAGTTTTAAAATAATTATATTATTTTTAATCATTACCCCTTAAACTACTCATGGAAACTGAAAAATTTGTATGTAATGAATATCAAAACCACAGCTTTCTAGTACTCAAATAAAGTGGAAATACTTTTTATAAGAACCAAATTCTTAGAATCAAAATTAATCATGTTCTATGAATATTGCATAAGGCTTCTATGCATGTCATGCAGCAGAGTGGGCATCCACTTAAGGCAGGGTCTGGTTATATGCTGCATGCTGCTCAAATCAGGCAGCTCCCACAGAGCCGGTGTATGCCAAGTGCTAAGCACCTCAGTTTTCTCAGTAATTTGAAGACCTGAGTTCATCATTTCCCAATACATGGTATGTTAATGCAACAGATTTCAGTCAATTAATCCTACAGATTTTGCTATAGTTACTTCAGTACCGTATTGCTTGGCTCTCCTTTATCTTAGTGGTATCTTTTTTTCCTGCCAGATGTTGGAAAAATTTTTGAAACACCTGTTTCTTTTGTTCTCCATTGCATAAGAACCCATTTAAGAAAAGGAACTTCAAGATGCATTGTGTGTAGATGAGACTTCAGGATAAGGGTGGGATGCAGAAGGACAGACCAGTTTGTTTACTGTCACATTTAAGGAACTGAAGTTGAAAGATATTCTTTAATTAAGTGATGGGAGACACTGTCATTAACAAGTACATCTCTGTCACATGCTGTCACTGTTCTATGGCTCAGGATAGTCTCTGCTGTTTTGATGCCTTGTCCAGAGTATATTGCTGTCCTTGCTAGAGAGGGCAGGAGGGGGAATTTTTACTGACAACCAGTGAGTCAGACTGTTAGCCTTGAAGAAATCTTTCAGTCTGTAAAATTGTAAACAAGAGAAGATATCCCTTTCTCAGCTCAAGTAAATCCTGTGCTTGCTTTTAAAGAGACATAAGAAACAGTTTTAGAGATTTAATTAAATTGATCTTAGTACTTACTTATAACTGTAGCTTGCCTGAAGGGGATAAAATCCCTTTCCTGTTGCATGCTGGAAGAGCTTTGAAGTCTTCAGAGCATATTACAAATCTCTTGTTGAGTATTATTGTATGCTGGGGTCTTTCCTTTGCTCTTACTGTGTTGAAGTTGACATGTTTGATTTCTTAGCCAGTTCTCACTGATGAACAAGGTGAACACTGCCTAAATATCAGCACAAAAGTCTCACTGAAATGAGAATCAGAGAAGTATTTTCATCAAACTGTGTATTAAAAGCTTGCTGTATATTACAGGTTTGCTGTTGTGCATAGGTCTTTGTTACCACCACTAAGAATTTTCAGTGTCCAACAAATCAAACCAAGGCATCACACAGGCAGGTGACACATAGATCAGATGCTGGTGGTCAAAATTAGACCTGGAAGGCAATGAGGATTTTTTAACAGTATCTCTGTTTGCATTTTAAGATTTGATGTTAAGTAGGTTTTATTTTGCAGGTGATGGGGAAAGTGCCAACAATTTCTATTAACAAAACAGAAGGCTGCCACATCTACCTCAGTGAGGAATCATTGGATTGTGAGATTGTGAGTGCCAAGTCATCCGAGATGAACATTCTCATCCCCCAAGATGGTGATTATGTGAGTGATATATTTTTTAAATTTTCCTCTCTGTTCCGTACTAGTCTTGGCAGCTAATAGCACTTAAGCTGCTAGGAAAGAAAATGACGTAACCCACCTGTTGTGTCATCAAAAAATTATCCAAAACAATTTAATTTCTATGTGCTTGTATCTCAGGAGAGAGAATTCCTTATTTTCTGTAGCACAAAGTAATTTAAAAAATCAGAAATTATGTTCCCTCTTTCCATTCTAATGGATAATGGCTTCATCTCCTGTCCATTTGATCTTTTTTGATATCTAAAGATAATCTTCCAAAGAAATGCACTTCACAGAAGTGCACTTAAGTCTGAAGATGATGAGACTGAAACTAAGATAAATATAATACTACTACAGGTGAAATAATACAGTATAATATACTTGGTTTTTTCTAAAGCTATTGATACAGGTAGCAGCTGTAGTACCTTCTACTATTTCCAAGCTATGTCCTTAAAAGCCACTTAACTAGGTACATTTTCCAAGTTCCTTTCCTGTTCTAGAAAAAATTTCATACTATGCCCAGTGGCATTTCTAGTAAAGTCATGCTCTGTCACTTCACACACAACCAAGGGATCACTTCACACAAGTAGGCAAAACATGCTCGTAATAGTTCCCTGGTGTCCTCAACAGAGCAGACTTGAAATTGCAGTGCATGGCCATAGCCAGAACTTAAATGTCTTATTACTCTTTTGAGCTGGAATTTGGTACAGGGGTTTAGGCTTTATAAAATAAAATGTGTAATGAGAATTCTTGTGCTCCACATTTCAAAAAGTGACTGCTGGATGCCCAGCTTTAGATAACTAAAAAGGGAATGCTTTTCAGCATGTGCATATTCACCTATTTCTTTTTTAAAAAGAGTCCTTTTGGTCAGTCTCGCCTCAAAATCACCGTAACATCAGAAATTACTGGCTATCAAAGTAGCTGTTTGAGGTCTGAATGGAAAACCCTTCTTTTCACATAGTTTTTGTTTATTGGGTACAGAGAAATACTCAACATCTCCCATCATTTCACTGAATTTGTAGAATAGAAGAACACTTTATTTGATGTTCTGCTTTGTTTTGTGTACCCCACAAAGCATGTTGAGTATTTTGAAGTGTATCACACTTAAAATTATTGGGGTTTTAAATTTTATGTTATTCTTCCATATTATAATACTGCTTTTGTCCTTAAAATTAGACTCCTGGCTTAATCTCCACATCTAAATCCTTTCTACTGTCTTCCAACCCAGACACCGATGGAATCTGAAGTCATTTCTGACATGAGGCTTATTTACTTAGTTGATGCAGATAATGGTGTGAGAGGGATTATTGCAAAGTAGTACCATACCAAGGCTATTTGAAACTGGATAGCAATCAGGCTTTTTCCTGTGTGGCATTGTAAAATAGCTTCCTAGGGTAATGAAGAAGGCTTCTCTCTAATCCTGGCATGTCTGAGCTATCAATGCTTTCGCAGTCATGTAGCACTAATAGTATTCCACCAGTTTTCATGAGATATCCCCTGTTTGTTTAACCATCATTGTTGCTTTTGTTTCCTACCAGAAAGAATTTCCGGTTCCTGAACAGTTCAAGACAGCATGGGATGGATCTAAGTTGGTCACTGAACCTGCAGAGATTGTGGGTTGACTTCCTCATGCCATACAGCACTTGCTGACCGCGGCCAGACTGTGGCCAGCACACACAAAGCAGTAATGTAAAGAACTAGAAGTAGCAGGAATTCATGCTGCTGTCATAGGCCTTCAAGCATTAGCTCTGCATGCTAGGAACAATAACACATCTGGCACCCTTTCGTTAGGCATCCTGGTACTGGTCACGTCTCCACACAGTTTGCCTTCACATACAATTTTAATTCTGAATGGGAATGTAATAGATTAAACCCCCCACCCTTCCATCACATCTTTGGTTTGAAATACTGTATACATGAAGCCAACGTACTGCATGATAACACTTTTTTTATCATCTTGCTTCAGTGCATTCCTTTTTGTGTTTCTGCTAATCAAAAACAGCATTAAGACCTTAAGGTGTTTATTTTTACCTATTAAGCAATTCCTGTATGATGCAGTAAAAATGTACCCGTAGAAAGTATGCCGTTTCTTGCAGTTTTGTGGCAATCATAATGTGTTTTGTTTTAAACAAGCAAAAAAGGACAACTTTCAGCACAGCAATACATTTTGCTAACTGAATTTTTTTAAATCTGGTAATTTAATCAGAAACATTTCTAATGTGCGTATTTAGAAGATCCCACAGTTTTCAGCAAGGTAAGATTTTATTATGGTTCACAGACTTGCTGTTGCCCTCTCATTTCTCGCAAATTAGTAATTCTTTCTAAGCGGGAGCCTCATCAATGCTAAAACCTTGCAGGATATTACTTAAAGGATTTTTGGTCCTTGGATTTTTTTTTCCTTTTTTGCTTTTTTGGTGACACAATCTCTCACTTTTTAAAACTTCACATTGTATCTTGCATCTTGTACAGAAAAACAAGGAGGACATATACATCTGATACCAGCTAGTTTTCCTTACTAATAGAGTTCCTTCAAAATACTTGTATTGTGTGTACCTTATCATGCTCATTACAAGCATCATCCTGGGGGTGTTTCCCCACATTTGTAGGATTTACTCAATATGTCCACAAAGCAAAGCCATAGATTTATGCCATACTTATTCTGAGCCCAAATAAAGGGGTAATTTCCTGTTTAGCCCTGTGACTCTACTTTACAGTCCCTACTTTACATGCTTTTTTAACGAAGGTGGAGTGTTGTATACATTTGTACTATTTCAGCACATAGTACAAATAAAATTCTAAAAATTTTAAAAGCTTATGTTTTTGATCACTTCTAATAATTTGTATCAGTGAAATCACAGTGAGATGCTTGCAGAGCTAGTTACAAGCTAAATTTTGTGCCTAATTTACCTTGAAAGTACATTAACTCTTAAGGGTTTTAAAGTATATCTTTGATTGTAAACCCTATACAATGTAAGCAGTAGTGCTCATTCTGTACGGTTTTGTTATCTGATGTTTAACCTATGTGTATAATGTGTTTGCTTTAATATATATCATTTTTTCAACAGTTAACTTCTTACGAAATAAAAAGGAAAATGTACTTGTTTAAAAACAAAGTTATTCAGAACTTGCTCCATTACACTGTTTGTCCTACAGGCTTTCTCTTCCTTAAACCCGGTTTCAAAAGCTGGAGTGAGAAAAAGTAGCTCCTCCTCCCATTTCACTAAAATATTATGACTTTTGCTGCCATAATCCACCTGGCAGTGAGTAGAGGATATTCTGCGTGCCAGCAGATAAACCTAAAGTGTCATGCACATAACTTTGGTGACAGCCAGCAAATTGAGCTTTTCATGATTCTCACTTCTAGGTACACCTGTACCTTCCAGGGATTATGTCTAGGGAGGTGATCATGACCTGGTGCAAGTTGGTAAGGTTTGCCTTCTATTTTAGCTTTTCCTGTTGTTTCTCTATATTGGCTTCAAATCACAGGTGGTCCATCTGGTATGTCACTTGGATGTGCCTCATGTCTGAAAAATGGGCATCGCATACTTGTCATGATAAAAGGATCATTGAAGGGTTGTTTAAACCTTAAATCATAATCATAATGTGTTCCACAAAATAATCTCGTTCTGGAGCATTCTGGCCTGGGATACCGACTCTTTCTTTCATACAGCATCAAAGGGGGGACAAGGCATTATACAGGAGCAGGATGCCACATAGTGCTTTGGAGGTAAGATACAAACCAAGTATCAAATCTTGATGATAAACAGGAAGCAGTGAGACAGCCCTGAATCACTACACAGGCAAATTCTTATCGTTCCTCTGAAGGGTTTAACTGCCCCATCAAATACAAACTCTGTGAAGGCTGATCTGATTCTTCTTTTAAACGTTTGAAGGCAAACCCCTTCATGGCTAGACCTTCACCCTAATGTTCATGGTCCTGCAACATGCAAGACCCAAGTACATTGCTTTGACTGGTTTCTTAGCAGAAGAAGGTGTTGTGCAGTAACAAGGCGTGCCTGGCAGTCTGAGCACACCTCAGACCTTTGTCAGAGCGCAGAAGTTTAAAGGCAAAGGAAGAAGGCCTTGCATGGACAGACCCAAGGCAATTGCTTCAACTGAAGAAAAGGTTACCAAGTCAATGCATTTCTGGACACCAGAAAAGCAGGAGAGAGACTTCTAAAATAGGTTTTATTCAGTACTCTTAGTCAGCCACATAACAAAAACAACAAAAAAATCTGTAACCACCTTTTGTCAGTTCAGTTTGGTCATCATAAAAAATACTTGTCATACATTTCCAGAAGGTTGGACTGTTCTTTCCCTGCAACCTGTCATTAAATTCAAAATTACAAAGGAGTGTTAAATAAACAAAGTTCTGCTTCTACTTTACATGAATTTGTGTACAATTAAAGGTTAAAAATTCATTTTGTGAAAAATCAAGTTTAAGATAGAAATAGCAAACAAACTGCAGAACGATGATTTAATTAATCATTTCAACCATGAGCAGTTGCATCCAACCGAGTTTTCAACAGCAAGACTGATCTGTGTTTCGTGGTTGATTCCAGCAAGGAATGAACTGTTAAATGCTGAACATCCCTATAAGGTCCCATTGATCTTTTTTTTTTTTTTACTGCATGCTGTCACACAAGATACACCCCTTGATTTCTGCATTACACCACTAATACTGTGATCATGCCCTAAAATCAGTGCCACTGTCAAAACAGAAAATAGTGAATTTGGTTCATATATTGATATGGAAGAAATGTGTATGGTGTAATTAGCCAGTTCGTTTCTGTAAACCTGCATTGGTCAAATATTCACTAATACAGATGCTGTCAATCAGCCAGTAAAATACACGTAGAAGAGAAGGTGAGTTTTTAATTTAAGTGTCTAAACGTAAAGAGCTTTTTTCCTATGAAAAGCTTCAGTGGATGTCATACTTTCTTAAATAGAATAGGGTGCAAAGAGGAGGCAGACAGGCTCTCTTCAGTGGTACCCAGTGACAGGACCAGAGACACACGCTAAAACACAGGAGGTTCCCTTGTACATCAGGAAACGCTGTTTTCACGTGCAAGTGACCAGCACTGACACAGGTCGCTCAGAAAGGTGGTGGAGTCTCCATCCTTGGAGACATTCAGAAGTCCAATGGGCCTGGTCCTGCGCAACCGGCTCTAGGTGGCCCTGCTTGGGCGGGGGGCCAGGTGGACTCCTCAGCCCTTCTGTGTTCTGTGACACTTGCTTAGTTATTTAGAATACTGGTTACTAAGAACCCACTGAAAATTAGAACATCGAGGTAATGACTCCAAGTACCCACCAGATGGCAGGAAACAGCCGAGGCCAGGCCTTCGCAAGCTTTTAATGCTAAACTGGAACTGCAGCTTTTACAAAGGACCTGAATGCTGTTAGCCGAGGAGCTGGGGAATTCTGCCCTCTAAAAGTCACTGTAAGAACACTTAATATTACTTTGATCTTGAAATTATCATCTTGGTAAAAGGTAAAGGTTTGAGTGGGATGAACAAGGAAGAATCAAAAATAACTACTTGTTACCAATTATTAAATTGATCTTTTGGGTTGTTTTTTTTTGTTTGTTTTTTTTTTTTTAACACTGCTAAGCATATCTCCATTTGAAAAAATACCTGATTGAACTTAAAAGTAATATTTAACAGAGCCATTGAAGATAAAGGAATAAGTAATTTCAAATCCGTGTTTGAAAACCAAAAATCTTTTCCATGTGCTAGGGAATTAGGCACTTGCTAAGGCTTCCCTGTGCCGTAGTTATTTTCCAGACAAATCATTCTTGTTCTTACTCTTTCCTGAATCCTCAACATATCTGGATCTGCATGAATTCCTTCAGTGTTACTGCACTATGTGTTCATAGCCCTGTGCCTTACATATCTTTCCTAGAGATCAAGCATGTGTCCATTTGGATGCTTCAGGGGCTCAGTTCAGTCTGCACACTTAGTGCGCTCTCCTGATGTGCTGTTCAACTGGGCTCCTTCTAAAATGTGGAAGCAGCTGCTTCCAAACAAATGGAGGTAAGGTTCAGTCAATTACATGATACTCTAGCAAGCACAGCAGTTATCAAGGACATACAAAGCAGATTCAGTTTCCATTCTGGAGGTGATCTGGGCCCAAATGCTGTGAAAATAATGCCCAGAAGTAGCTACTGCCCTCAGAAGATGCCTATAAACAGGCCCCTGACTTACGATAAAATCCCCCTGTTATTAGATAAAATCATAAATAATGCCCCCCCAGGAATGTTCTGACTACCAGAAAACAAGAACCTGCTCTGTCTTTATGGTTGAAATAATCCTGAAAAATCTTTGTGTGTGCCAAAAGTTTTGCAGAAGAATAAAGAACATTCCCTACTCCACCACCCAAAACTCAGTGGTGATTTCCTCAGCTTAACCTTTCTTCCCTAGGTCTTGCTGCATGCTGAGGACCCTACCTGATCACCACTGACCACCAAAGACTCTTACACTCCAAAGCCCTAATCCCACTGCTGCTTCAGCAGAGGCACTATCATATTTCCTCCCTGGGAAGAGAAAGGAATGTGATAGGGAGTTAGGTAACTGGTAAAGCTTCCCAGTGCCACATTCCTGAGTAAAGCTGTTTTGTTGTTACTCTTCCTAAAAAGAAGGCCAAGGTAAAGGGCAAATAAAGGTGTTTATGCACAACTCCTAAACCAGGCAGTACTAATAAAAAGGCAACCACGCTAGAAACTTGTGTACCTTGAGATAAAAGTGGAAAAGTTTTCTTGGTTTTTTCTCCAGCTGATTTGCTATGACCTTTTTATCAACTGTGACCACCAGGATTCTGTTTTCTCTGTATTACACTTGAAGTTGCATCTATTAGAAAGGAGTTGCCTCAGTCGAGTGTGTCAGGTTTTAGAGCCAACCTCTCCTTCAAATTCCTAAGATGGATGTGACAGATCAGTTTCAGAGTGAAAGGCTAAACTGATTTAATTTGGGAGACAGTTGTACCATTTTCCACACTAAATGTATAATATTTTACATTGTCGTTATGTAAATGCATACATACAGGTTTTTGCTCAAGTTTCATGTTCTGTACCTGGCTGCTTGCCCCAAGGGGGAAGGTTCTCACTCTTTGGTGACTCTGCACAGTTTCAGTGATGAAGAATCTCTTTAACCATCATTTGCATTTAATTTCACTCTGTACATGAACATAAATACTCAATGCAAATGTCTAAATAGCATGAATTGTAGCTGCTGGGCCCAACAATAATTAACCACTTTGGAATGACAAGACCTTGTTGTTGATGAACATCCAACAACTCTCATCCAAGGACTCTTTACAAGAGCTCCTGTTATTAGAATATTTGAGCGTGATGCAGGAGATGTGATCTGTTAGCCCCCAAGCAAAGGAAAGAACAAAACTTCAATGCTGCAGTGATTCCTCAGTTTAAAAAGTGGTTTAAAACCCTTGAAAACAAGATGCTAGAAGGCATATCAAAAATGAGCAAAGGTACATGTCTGTAGCTCTGTACAGCAGCCAGATTTACGGTGCACCAGTGTTCTGGTACTTTGTATTGACTATGAAGGATTCCCTGCTCAAGAGTGACTGATGGGGTTTTTCAGCATTACCTACACTTGAAGTGCCTAAGGTGGGACTCCAGATTCCCCTTAAACCTTAACTGTTATGATACCAGCTTTTAGGTGCTTACCTCCTTCTCTTGATCTAGTTCAAAACATTTCCTCTTGCCTAAATCTCATTTCTAGGGAAGAGGATATTTAACTGCCACGCATTCAACTACTTATTTTCATCAGCTGGTACAATGAGCTGCCCAACAGTCTCTCCCTTTCTGACTCCACCCACAAGAGAAAGCAAAGTAGCAGGAAATTAGTGTTGCAGAAGACTGTAAATACTGCCCTGTGTGGCAATCTGACACAGCAATGAAACAAGACCCTTTGTCATCAGAAGCCCAAGCTCTGAGTTTGTCACTACTGGCAAGCCCTGTTGTCACAACATCTCTGTCACATGCATCCCAGAACAAAAAAATCTGAATGCTCAAAGAATTTCTGGGTCAATTGTGGGTTAATTTTTAAAAAGCAGAAGAATGAAAAACTAATAACTGAAAAATCTGGGCATGAGGAAACATTACATTGTTACCTGTTAGTCCCCTCCTCTCTGCTGTCAGTGATTCCGTTTCACCTTGAATATCCAGAATAATCTCATAGTGAGTTCTCACTATGGTTATGCCTGGGTAATGCTGCTGCTGGTCAGCCTAAAATTTACATGTGGCTGGCAGCATTGTATGAGGTCTCTGAGATCTTGTAATTGTACCTTAAGATCTGATCTAGCTTTCAAAACCTGTGGTCACAGATACCAAAAAAAGAATTAAAA